>JBBPBX010066282.1:0-19711 GCA_038048925.1 Garcialebias charrua | reverse complement strand
TTGCCAGTTGCGTACTGTTTCCTTTCACTTAGTGGTTTGCACTTCTTGTACAAATGCAAAGATTTTTCCAAAACTTAAACCACAACATCAACAATTTTACTACCTCACAATTTCACTTTGTTGTGTAGAAGACTTTGACTAGTTGAATACAACAATTGAGACAGATTTGACAGAGATAAGGTTGTCCAACTTGCCTGACAATATGGCCAGAGGACATGGAAAAGGAATTGCTCGTCAACACTGCTTTCTGGAACAAACAATAGTTCTTGACTGACCTCTGGAAAATATTGGTCCTGGTTGGTTGCACTTGGGGTTGTACCCAGGACCTACATGTGAATTAGACCTGGTGACTGCTACACTTTGGAATCAACGAAGCTCAATCAGAGGTAACTTATCAAACACACCATGTTCCTATCTTCTTTATGACTTCCTACATTTCGACTGTGGTAAAGTACCCATATTTGGAAGTCCACAGATACTTCCTTGGTTATCTTCTTTTTTTTTTTTTCTTACAATGAAGCTTTCTAAGCAAGGTAGTTTGGACTTCCTTTCGACATACTGAAGCTCCTACAGTCAATACAAGTCAAAATCAGGGTCTGAAAATTACTGTAGACATCTTTTAAGTCAACCTATGTTAAAGACCGTGTAAAGTAAATTTCAATGTGTGGTTTTAGTTTGTCACACGGCATAAATATGTGTTATTAATCACCCATATAAATCTGACTGATTAAAAACATTGTTTACCTTATAAAATTAAGTCTCAAAAATAATGAAAAAACATAATTTTCCCTTGGTCTGGAACGCTGGGGGCGTGTCAGCGCGTGGGCGTGGTTTCAGCGCAGTACTGCGGCCTGCAGCTGAGCTGTGTGTGGAGAGGCAGACAGGAGCAGAGCCAGTAAACCTGCTCTGTTTTTATCTGAGTTCTGGCTGTAACAGCAGCTACTTTTTCCAAGAGTTACGCTGTTTTTGTAAATAGTTTTCTTGTGTGTTTTTAATCTGGAATGAATAAAAATAAAAAAAAGTTGTACCATGCGGGAATTGAACCAATAATGTTTGGGATGGAAGGCAAGTGCTTTTTCCATTGACCTATCCTGGCATTACAGATACTTGATATAAAACCACGCGTTATAAAAACACGTTATGATTTGTGCGGGTGCCCCGACCATTGCGACATGCAGGGAAGATGCACGAACGAGGCATAATTGATTAGCTAGCTAACAATGAACAAAATATCTATGCTATTGCTATCTGATGCTATCTGCGATTTGCGAGTGAACGGCTCCACCGAGGCGAATTTATACGGCTGGAGCTGCAGGGGATGCGGCTATACTTAAGAAGACCGCGTGACGAAACTCGGTCACATTTAAAACACGCCTAAAAAACCCTGAAACAGAAATATCTTTATACACAGTTTGCTCTATAACTCCAAAATTAATTGAGCTACAATTTTGAGACTTTTTACTCATTTACAAGATTACAATTATGACATTTATAATGTTTATTGAAGAAAATATTGAAATTCACTTTACACGGTCTTTAAATCATTTTCTTAAAGTAAACCTTGAATACAATCTTTGAAATGGTCATGTAATTTCATAGTGTTTTGCAAAGATACACAACTTAGTAACTTCCACAACAAACAACAGATTACCGCTGTAAAATATTGTCACTTATACAATGTGAGATGAAGCAACTCGAATGATTGTTACAGGTTTTTGTTAGTGAGGAACGTACAACCATTACTGAATGATGGTTCCACTGGGGTTTGAACCCAGGACCTTCTGCATGTTAAGCAGACGTGATGCCCGCTACACCATGGAACCATGCAATGACAGACACCTGTGTACGTCAATGTGGCTTTTAATGTGCAAAAAAGTTTTGCAGATTCCATTATTTCCTTATTTACACTCATCCAGTTATGCATCGAAAGGAAGCTGTTTGCTTGCTGTGGACTGATACTTTTTATTTTGTGTATAGTAGCACTCGTACAGTTTCAAAGATTTTTCAAAAACCAAAATCCGTAGCATCAACAAATTAATAACTCACAATTTTATTAGTTTTTTTTTGGAAAGGTTTAAGTAATGTTTCTTTTTTTAAACAAGACAAATTTAAGCAGGAAAAGGGGTACAACTTCCTTTGTAGTATGATATGAGGTTCAATGATAACAATCTGCTGGTCAAAACTAATTCTATTAAAACAATAGAAGAGATGGACAACTTTTGGTTCCACTGGGACATGAACCCAGGACCTTCTGCGTGTGAAGCAGACGTGATGCCCGCTACACCATGGAACCTCATTGCACAAGCCATCTGTGTACTTAGTGTGACTTCACATGTTTGTGAAAGTCTTGCGGTGATCAGTTTCCTCAATTTTAGTCAACCATCCGGTTGTGTTTTTCCAAACGCAGGAGTTTGCCAGTTGCATACTGTTTCCTTTCACTTAGTGGTTTGCACCTCTTGTACAAATGCAAAGATTTTTCCAAAACTTAAACCACAACATCAACAATTTTACTACCTCACAATTTCACTTTGTTGTGTAGAAGACTTTGACTAGTTGAATACAACAATTGAGACAGATTTGACAGAGATAAGGTTGTCCAACTTGCCTGACAATATGGCCAGAGGACAAGGAAAAGGAATTGCTCGTCAACACTGCTTTCTGGAACAAACAATAGTTCTTGACTGACCTCTGGAAAACATAAGTCCTGGTTGGTTGCACTTGGGGTTGTACCCAGGACCTACATGTGAATTAGACCTGGTGACTGCTACACTTTGGAATTATCGAAGCTCAATCAGAGGTAACTTATCAAACACACCTTGTTCCTGTCTTCTTTATGACTTTCTACTTTTCGACTGTGGTAAAGTACCCATATTCGGAAGTCCACAGATACTTTTTTGGTTATCTTCTTTTTTTTTCTTACAATGAAGCTTTCTAAGCAAGGTAGTTTGGAATTCCTTTCGACATACTGAAGCTCCTACAGTCAATACAAGTCAAAATCAGGGTCTGAAAATGACTGTAGACATCTTTTAAGTCAACCTATGTTAAAACATTTTCTTAAAGTAAACCTTGAATACAATCTTTGAAAAGGTCATGTAACTTCATAGTGTTTTATAAAGATACACAACTTAGTAACTTCCACAACAAACAACAGATTACCGCAGTAAAATATTGTCACTTCTACAATGTAAGATGAAGCAACTCGAATGATTGTTACAGGTTTTTGTTAGTGAAGAACGTACAACCATTACTGAATGATGGTTCCACTGGGGTTTGAACCCAGGACCTTCTGCGTGTAAAGCAGACGTGATGCCCGCTACACCATGGAACCATGCAATGACAGACACCTGTGTATGTCAATGTGGCTTTTAATGTGCAAAAAAGTTTTGCAGATTCCATTATTTCCTTGTTTACACTCATCCAGTTATGCATCGAAAGGAAGCTGTTTGCTTGCTATGGACTGATACTTTTTATTTTGTGTATAGTAGCACTCGTACAGTTTTAAGGATTTTTCAAAAACCAAAATCCGCAGCATCAACAAATTAATAACTCACAATTTTATTAGGTTTTTTGGAAAGGTTTAAGTAATCTTTTTTTTAACCAGACAAATTTAAGCAGGAAAAGGGGTACAACTTCCTTTGTAGTATGATATGAGGTTCAATGATAACAATCTGCTGGTCAAAACTAATTCTATTAAAACAATAGAAGAGATGGACAACTTTTGGTTCCACTGGGACTTGAACCCAGGACCTTCTGCGTGTGAAGCAGACGTGATGCCCGCTACACCATGGAACCTCATTGCACATGCCATCTGTGTACTTAGTGTGACTTCACATGTTTGTGAAAGTCTTGCGGTGATCAGTTTCCTCAATTTTAGTCAACCATCCGGTTGTGTTTTTCTAAACGCAGGAGTTTGCCAGTTGCGTACTGTTTCCTTTCACTTAGTGGTTTGCACTTCTTGTACAAATGCAAAGATTTTTCCAAAACTTAAACCACAACATCAACAATTTTACTACCTCACAATTTCACTTTGTTGTGTAGAAGACTTTGACTAGTTGAATACAACAATTGAGACAGATTTGACAGAGATAAGGTTGTCCAACTTGCCTGACAATATGGCCAGAGGACATGGAAAAGGAATTGCTCGTCAACACTGCTTTCTGGAACAAACAATAGTTCTTGACTGACCTCTGGAAAATATTGGTCCTGGTTGGTTGCACTTGGGGTTGTACCCAGGACCTACATGTGAATTAGACCTGGTGACTGCTACACTTTGGAATCAACGAAGCTCAATCAGAGGTAACTTATCAAACACACCATGTTCCTATCTTCTTTATGACTTCCTACATTTCGACTGTGGTAAAGTACCCATATTTGGAAGTCCACAGATACTTCCTTGGTTATCTTCTTTTTTTTTTTTTCTTACAATGAAGCTTTCTAAGCAAGGTAGTTTGGACTTCCTTTCGACATACTGAAGCTCCTACAGTCAATACAAGTCAAAATCAGGGTCTGAAAATTACTGTAGACATCTTTTAAGTCAACCTATGTTAAAGACCGTGTAAAGTAAATTTCAATGTGTGGTTTTAGTTTGTCACACGGCATAAATATGTGTTATTAATCACCCATATAAATCTGACTGATTAAAAACATTGTTTACCTTATAAAATTAAGTCTCAAAAATAATGAAAAAACATAATTTTCCCTTGGTCTGGAACGCTGGGGGCGTGTCAGCGCGTGGGCGTGGTTTCAGCGCAGTACTGCGGCCTGCAGCTGAGCTGTGTGTGGAGAGGCAGACAGGAGCAGAGCCAGTAAACCTGCTCTGTTTTTATCTGAGTTCTGGCTGTAACAGCAGCTACTTTTTCCAAGAGTTACGCTGTTTTTGTAAATAGTTTTCTTGTGTGTTTTTAATCTGGAATGAATAAAAAAATAAAAAAAAAGTTGTACCATGCGGGAATTGAACCAATAATGTTTGGGATGGAAGGCAAGTGCTTTTTCCATTGACCTATCCTGGCATTACAGATACTTGATATAAAACCACGCGTTATAAAAACACGTTATGATTTGTGCGGGTGCCCCGACCATTGCGACATGCAGGGAAGATGCACGAACGAGGCATAATTGATTAGCTAGCTAACAATGAACAAAATATCTATGCTATTGCTATCTGATGCTATCTGCGATTTGCGAGTGAACGGCTCCACCGAGGCGAATTTATACGGCTGGAGCTGCAGGGGATGCGGCTATACTTAAGAAGACCGCGTGACGAAACTCGGTCACATTTAAAACACGCCTAAAAAACCCTGAAACAGAAATATCTTTATACACAGTTTGCTCTATAACTCCAAAATTAATTGAGCTACAATTTTGAGACTTTTTACTCATTTACAAGATTACAATTATGACATTTATAATGTTTATTGAAGAAAATATTGAAATTCACTTTACACGGTCTTTAAATCATTTTCTTAAAGTAAACCTTGAATACAATCTTTGAAATGGTCATGTAATTTCATAGTGTTTTGCAAAGATACACAACTTAGTAACTTCCACAACAAACAACAGATTACCGCTGTAAAATATTGTCACTTATACAATGTAAGATGAAGCAACTCGAATGATTGTTACAGGTTTTTGTTAGTGAGGAACGTACAACCATTACTGAATGATGGTTCCACTGGGGTTTGAACCCAGGACCTTCTGCATGTTAAGCAGACGTGATGCCCGCTACACCATGGAACCATGCAATGACAGACACCTGTGTACGTCAATGTGGCTTTTAATGTGCAAAAAAGTTTTGCAGATTCCATTATTTCCTTATTTACACTCATCCAGTTATGCATCGAAAGGAAGCTGTTTGCTTGCTGTGGACTGATACTTTTTATTTTGTGTATAGTAGCACTCGTACAGTTTCAAAGATTTTTCAAAAACCAAAATCCGTAGCATCAACAAATTAATAACTCACAATTTTATTAGGTTTTTTTTGGAAAGGTTTAAGTAATGTTTCTTTTTTTAAACAAGACAAATTTAAGCAGGAAAAGGGGTACAACTTCCTTTGTAGTATGATATGAGGTTCATTGATAACAATCTGCTGGTCAAAACTAATTCTATTAAAACAATAGAAGAGATGGACAACTTTTGGTTCCACTGGGACATGAACCCAGGACCTTCTGCGTGTGAAGCAGACGTGATGCCCGCTACACCATGGAACCTCATTGCACAAGCCATCTGTGTACTTAGTGTGACTTCACATGTTTGTGAAAGTCTTGCGGTGATCAGTTTCCTCAATTTTAGTCAACCATCCGGTTGTGTTTTTCCAAACGCAGGAGTTTGCCAGTTGCATACTGTTTCCTTT
This sequence comes from Garcialebias charrua, assembly GCA_038048925.1. NCBI lineage: Eukaryota > Metazoa > Chordata > Actinopteri > Cyprinodontiformes > Rivulidae > Garcialebias > Garcialebias charrua. Next base: position 13,362 of record JBBPBX010066282.1, on the reverse strand, counting down.
CACTTAGTGGTTTGCACCTCTTGTACAAATGCAAAGATTTTTCCAAAACTTAAACCACAACATCAACAATTTTACTACCTCACAATTTCACTTTGTTGTGTAGAAGACTTTGACTAGTTGAATACAACAATTGAGACAGATTTGACAGAGATAAGGTTGTCCAACTTGCCTGACAATATGGCCAGAGGACAAGGAAAAGGAATTGCTCGTCAACACTGCTTTCTGGAACAAACAATAGTTCTTGACTGACCTCTGGAAAACATAAGTCCTGGTTGGTTGCACTTGGGGTTGTACCCAGGACCTACATGTGAATTAGACCTGGTGACTGCTACACTTTGGAATTATCGAAGCTCAATCAGAGGTAACTTATCAAACACACCTTGTTCCTGTCTTCTTTATGACTTTCTACTTTTCGACTGTGGTAAAGTACCCATATTCGGAAGTCCACAGATACTTTTTTGGTTATCTTCTTTTTTTTTCTTACAATGAAGCTTTCTAAGCAAGGTAGTTTGGAATTCCTTTCGACATACTGAAGCTCCTACAGTCAATACAAGTCAAAATCAGGGTCTGAAAATGACTGTAGACATCTTTTAAGTCAACCTATGTTAAAACATTTTCTTAAAGTAAACCTTGAATACAATCTTTGAAAAGGTCATGTAACTTCATAGTGTTTTATAAAGATACACAACTTAGTAACTTCCACAACAAACAACAGATTACCGCAGTAAAATATTGTCACTTCTACAATGTAAGATGAAGCAACTCGAATGATTGTTACAGGTTTTTGTTAGTGAAGAACGTACAACCATTACTGAATGATGGTTCCACTGGGGTTTGAACCCAGGACCTTCTGCGTGTAAAGCAGACGTGATGCCCGCTACACCATGGAACCATGCAATGACAGACACCTGTGTATGTCAATGTGGCTTTTAATGTGCAAAAAAGTTTTGCAGATTCCATTATTTCCTTGTTTACACTCATCCAGTTATGCATCGAAAGGAAGCTGTTTGCTTGCTATGGACTGATACTTTTTATTTTGTGTATAGTAGCACTCGTACAGTTTCAAGGATTTTTCAAAAACCAAAATCCGCAGCATCAACAAATTAATAACTCACAATTTTATTAGGTTTTTTGGAAAGGTTTAAGTAATGTTTCTTTTTTTAACCAGACAAATTTAAGCAGGAAAAGGGGTACAACTTCCTTTGTAGTATGATATGAGGTTCAATGATAACAATCTGCTGGTCAAAACTAATTCTATTAAAACAATAGAAGAGATGGACAACTTTTGGTTCCACTGGGACTTGAACCCAGGACCTTCTGCGTGTGAAGCAGACGTGATGCCCGCTACACCATGGAACCTCATTGCACATGCCATCTGTGTACTTAGTGTGACTTCACATGTTTGTGAAAGTCTTGCGGTGATCAGTTTCCTCAATTTTAGTCAACCATCCGGTTGTGTTTTTCCAAACGCAGGAGTTTGCCAGTTGCGTACTGTTTCCTTTCACTTAGTGGTTTGCACTTCTTGTACAAATGCAAAGATTTTTCCAAAACTTAAACCACAACATCAACAATTTTACTACCTCACAATTTCACTTTGTTGTGTAGAAGACTTTGACTAGTTGAATACAACAATTGAGACAGATTTGACAGAGATAAGGTTGTCCAACTTGCCTGACAATATGGCCAGAGGACATGGAAAAGGAATTGCTCGTCAACACTGCTTTCTGGAACAAACAATAGTTCTTGACTGACCTCTGGAAAATATTGGTCCTGGTTGGTTGCACTTGGGGTTGTACCCAGGACCTACATGTGAATTAGACCTGGTGACTGCTACACTTTGGAATCAACGAAGCTCAATCAGAGGTAACTTATCAAACACACCATGTTCCTATCTTCTTTATGACTTCCTACATTTCGACTGTGGTAAAGTACCCATATTTGGAAGTCCACAGATACTTCCTTGGTTATCTTCTTTTTTTTTTTTTCTTACAATGAAGCTTTCTAAGCAAGGTAGTTTGGACTTCCTTTCGACATACTGAAGCTCCTACAGTCAATACAAGTCAAAATCAGGGTCTGAAAATTACTGTAGACATCTTTTAAGTCAACCTATGTTAAAGACCGTGTAAAGTAAATTTCAATGTGTGGTTTTAGTTTGTCACACGGCATAAATATGTGTTATTAATCACCCATATAAATCTGACTGATTAAAAACATTGTTTACCTTATAAAATTAAGTCTCAAAAATAATGAAAAAACATAATTTTCCCTTGGTCTGGAACGCTGGGGGCGTGTCAGCGCGTGGGCGTGGTTTCAGCGCAGTACTGCGGCCTGCAGCTGAGCTGTGTGTGGAGAGGCAGACAGGAGCAGAGCCAGTAAACCTGCTCTGTTTTTATCTGAGTTCTGGCTGTAACAGCAGCTACTTTTTCCAAGAGTTACGCTGTTTTTGTAAATAGTTTTCTTGTGTGTTTTTAATCTGGAATGAATAAAAATAAAAAAAAGTTGTACCATGCGGGAATTGAACCAATAATGTTTGGGATGGAAGGCAAGTGCTTTTTCCATTGACCTATCCTGGCATTACAGATACTTGATATAAAACCACGCGTTATAAAAACACGTTATGATTTGTGCGGGTGCCCCGACCATTGCGACATGCAGGGAAGATGCACGAACGAGGCATAATTGATTAGCTAGCTAACAATGAACAAAATATCTATGCTATTGCTATCTGATGCTATCTGCGATTTGCGAGTGAACGGCTCCACCGAGGCGAATTTATACGGCTGGAGCTGCAGGGGATGCGGCTATACTTAAGAAGACCGCGTGACGAAACTCGGTCACATTTAAAACACGCCTAAAAAACCCTGAAACAGAAATATCTTTATACACAGTTTGCTCTATAACTCCAAAATTAATTGAGCTACAATTTTGAGACTTTTTACTCATTTACAAGATTACAATTATGACATTTATAATGTTTATTGAAGAAAATATTGAAATTCACTTTACACGGTCTTTAAATCATTTTCTTAAAGTAAACCTTGAATACAATCTTTGAAATGGTCATGTAATTTCATAGTGTTTTGCAAAGATACACAACTTAGTAACTTCCACAACAAACAACAGATTACCGCTGTAAAATATTGTCACTTATACAATGTGAGATGAAGCAACTCGAATGATTGTTACAGGTTTTTGTTAGTGAGGAACGTACAACCATTACTGAATGATGGTTCCACTGGGGTTTGAACCCAGGACCTTCTGCGTGTTAAGCAGACGTGATGCCCGCTACACCATGGAACCATGCAATGACAGACACCTGTGTACGTCAATGTGGCTTTTAATGTGCAAAAAAGGTTTGCAGATTCCATTATTTCCTTATTTACACTCATCCAGTTATGCATCGAAAGGAAGCTGTTTGCTTGCTGTGGACTGATACTTTTTATTTTGTGTATAGTAGCACTCGTACAGTTTCAAAGATTTTTCAAAAACCAAAATCCGTAGCATCAACAAATTAATAACTCACAATTTTATTAGTTTTTTTTTGGAAAGGTTTAAGTAATGTTTCTTTTTTTAAACAAGACAAATTTAAGCAGGAAAAGGGGTACAACTTCCTTTGTAGTATGATATGAGGTTCAATGATAACAATCTGCTGGTCAAAACTAATTCTATTAAAACAATAGAAGAGATGGACAACTTTTGGTTCCACTGGGACATGAACCCAGGACCTTCTGCGTGTGAAGCAGACGTGATGCCCGCTACACCATGGAACCTCATTGCACAAGCCATCTGTGTACTTAGTGTGACTTCACATGTTTGTGAAAGTCTTGCGGTGATCAGTTTCCTCAATTTTAGTCAACCATCCGGTTGTGTTTTTCCAAACGCAGGAGTTTGCCAGTTGCATACTGTTTCCTTTCACTTAGTGGTTTGCACCTCTTGTACAAATGCAAAGATTTTTCCAAAACTTAAACCACAACATCAACAATTTTACTACCTCACAATTTCACTTTGTTGTGTAGAAGACTTTGACTAGTTGAATACAACAATTGAGACAGATTTGACAGAGATAAGGTTGTCCAACTTGCCTGACAATATGGCCAGAGGACAAGGAAAAGGAATTGCTCGTCAACACTGCTTTCTGGAACAAACAATAGTTCTTGACTGACCTCTGGAAAACATAAGTCCTGGTTGGTTGCACTTGGGGTTGTACCCAGGACCTACATGTGAATTAGACCTGGTGACTGCTACACTTTGGAATTATCGAAGCTCAATCAGAGGTAACTTATCAAACACACCTTGTTCCTGTCTTCTTTATGACTTTCTACTTTTCGACTGTGGTAAAGTACCCATATTCGGAAGTCCACAGATACTTTTTTGGTTATCTTCTTTTTTTTTCTTACAATGAAGCTTTCTAAGCAAGGTAGTTTGGAATTCCTTTCGACATACTGAAGCTCCTACAGTCAATACAAGTGAAAATCAGGGTCTGAAAATGACTGTAGACATCTTTTAAGTCAACCTATGTTAAAACATTTTCTTAAAGTAAACCTTGAATACAATCTTTGAAAAGGTCATGTAACTTCATAGTGTTTTATAAAGATACACAACTTAGTAACTTCCACAACAAACAACAGATTACCGCAGTAAAATATTGTCACTTCTACAATGTAAGATGAAGCAACTCGAATGATTGTTACAGGTTTTTGTTAGTGAAGAACGTACAACCATTACTGAATGATGGTTCCACTGGGGTTTGAACCCAGGACCTTCTGCGTGTAAAGCAGACGTGATGCCCGCTACACCATGGAACCATGCAATGACAGACACCTGTGTATGTCAATGTGGCTTTTAATGTGCAAAAAAGTTTTGCAGATTCCATTATTTCCTTGTTTACACTCATCCAGTTATGCATCGAAAGGAAGCTGTTTGCTTGCTATGGACTGATACTTTTTATTTTGTGTATAGTAGCACTCGTACAGTTTTAAGGATTTTTCAAAAACCAAAATCCGCAGCATCAACAAATTAATAACTCACAATTTTATTAGGTTTTTTGGAAAGGTTTAAGTAATCTTTTTTTTAACCAGACAAATTTAAGCAGGAAAAGGGGTACAACTTCCTTTGTAGTATGATATGAGGTTCAATGATAACAATCTGCTGGTCAAAACTAATTCTATTAAAACAATAGAAGAGATGGACAACTTTTGGTTCCACTGGGACTTGAACCCAGGACCTTCTGCGTGTGAAGCAGACGTGATGCCCGCTACACCATGGAACCTCATTGCACATGCCATCTGTGTACTTAGTGTGACTTCACATGTTTGTGAAAGTCTTGCGGTGATCAGTTTCCTCAATTTTAGTCAACCATCCGGTTGTGTTTTTCTAAACGCAGGAGTTTGCCAGTTGCGTACTGTTTCCTTTCACTTAGTGGTTTGCACTTCTTGTACAAATGCAAAGATTTTTCCAAAACTTAAACCACAACATCAACAATTTTACTACCTCACAATTTCACTTTGTTGTGTAGAAGACTTTGACTAGTTGAATACAACAATTGAGACAGATTTGACAGAGATAAGGTTGTCCAACTTGCCTGACAATATGGCCAGAGGACATGGAAAAGGAATTGCTCGTCAACACTGCTTTCTGGAACAAACAATAGTTCTTGACTGACCTCTGGAAAATATTGGTCCTGGTTGGTTGCACTTGGGGTTGTACCCAGGACCTACATGTGAATTAGACCTGGTGACTGCTACACTTTGGAATCAACGAAGCTCAATCAGAGGTAACTTATCAAACACACCATGTTCCTATCTTCTTTATGACTTCCTACATTTCGACTGTGGTAAAGTACCCATATTTGGAAGTCCACAGATACTTCCTTGGTTATCTTCTTTTTTTTTTTTTCTTACAATGAAGCTTTCTAAGCAAGGTAGTTTGGACTTCCTTTCGACATACTGAAGCTCCTACAGTCAATACAAGTCAAAATCAGGGTCTGAAAATTACTGTAGACATCTTTTAAGTCAACCTATGTTAAAGACCGTGTAAAGTAAATTTCAATGTGTGGTTTTAGTTTGTCACACGGCATAAATATGTGTTATTAATCACCCATATAAATCTGACTGATTAAAAACATTGTTTACCTTATAAAATTAAGTCTCAAAAATAATGAAAAAACATAATTTTCCCTTGGTCTGGAACGCTGGGGGCGTGTCAGCGCGTGGGCGTGGTTTCAGCGCAGTACTGCGGCCTGCAGCTGAGCTGTGTGTGGAGAGGCAGACAGGAGCAGAGCCAGTAAACCTGCTCTGTTTTTATCTGAGTTCTGGCTGTAACAGCAGCTACTTTTTCCAAGAGTTACGCTGTTTTTGTAAATAGTTTTCTTGTGTGTTTTTAATCTGGAATGAATAAAAAAATAAAAAAAAAGTTGTACCATGCGGGAATTGAACCAATAATGTTTGGGATGGAAGGCAAGTGCTTTTTCCATTGACCTATCCTGGCATTACAGATACTTGATATAAAACCACGCGTTATAAAAACACGTTATGATTTGTGCGGGTGCCCTGACCATTGCGACATGCAGGGAAGATGCACGAACGAGGCATAATTGATTAGCTAGCTAACAATGAACAAAATATCTATGCTATTGCTATCTGATGCTATCTGCGATTTGCGAGTGAACGGCTCCACCGAGGCGAATTTATACGGCTGGAGCTGCAGGGGATGCGGCTATACTTAAGAAGACCGCGTGACGAAACTCGGTCACATTTAAAACACGCCTAAAAAACCCTGAAACAGAAATATCTTTATACACAGTTTGCTCTATAACTCCAAAATTAATTGAGCTACAATTTTGAGACTTTTTACTCATTTACAAGATTACAATTATGACATTTATAATGTTTATTGAAGAAAATATTGAAATTCACTTTACACGGTCTTTAAATCATTTTCTTAAAGTAAACCTTGAATACAATCTTTGAAATGGTCATGTAATTTCATAGTGTTTTGCAAAGATACACAACTTAGTAACTTCCACAACAAACAACAGATTACCGCTGTAAAATATTGTCACTTATACAATGTGAGATGAAGCAACTCGAATGATTGTTACAGGTTTTTGAGATTACCGCTGTAAAATATTGTCACTTATACAATGTAAGATGAAGCAACTCGAATGATTGTTACAGGTTTTTGTTAGTGAGGAACGTACAACCATTACTGAATGATGGTTCCACTGGGGTTTGAACCCAGGACCTTCTGCATGTTAAGCAGACGTGATGCCCGCTACACCATGGAACCATGCAATGACAGACACCTGTGTACGTCAATGTGGCTTTTAATGTGCAAAAAAGTTTTGCAGATTCCATTATTTCCTTATTTACACTCATCCAGTTATGCATCGAAAGGAAGCTGTTTGCTTGCTGTGGACTGATACTTTTTATTTTGTGTATAGTAGCACTCGTACAGTTTCAAAGATTTTTCAAAAACCAAAATCCGCAGCATCAACAAATTAATAACTCACAATTTTATTAGGTTTTTTTTGGAAAGGTTTAAGTAATGTTTCTTTTTTTAAACAAGACAAATTTAAGCAGGAAAAGGGGTACAACTTCCTTTGTAGTATGATATGAGGTTCAATGATAACAATCTGCTGGTCAAAACTAATTCTATTAAAACAATAGAAGAGATGGACAACTTTTGGTTCCACTGGGACTTGAACCCAGGACCTTCTGCGTGTGAAGCAGACGTGATGCCCGCTACACCATGGAACCTCATTGCACAAGCCATCTGTGTACTTAGTGTGACTTCACATGTTTGTGAAAGTCTTGCGGTGATCAGTTTCCTCAATTTTAGTCAACCATCCGGTTGTGTTTTTCCAAACGCAGGAGTTTGCCAGTTGCGTACTGTTTCCTTTCACTTAGTGGTTTGCACCTCTTGTACAAATGCAAAGATTTTTCCAAAACTTAAACCACAACATCAACAATTTTACTACCTCACAATTTCACTTTGTTGTGTAGAAGACTATGACTAGTTGAATACAACAATTGAGACAGATTTGACAGAGATAAGGTTGTCCAACTTGCCTGACAATATGGCCAGAGGACAAGGAAAAGGAATTGCTCGTCAACACTGCTTTCTGGAACAAACAATAGTTCTTGACTGACCTCTGGAAAATATTGGTCCTGGTTGGTTGCACTTGGGGTTGTACCCAGGACCTACATGTGAATTAGACCTGGTGACTGCTACACTTTGGAATCAACGAAGCTCAATCAGAGGTAACTTATCAAACACACCATGTTCCTATCTTCTTTATGACTTCCTACATTTCGACTGTGGTAAAGTACCCATATTTGGAAGTCCACAGATACTTCCTTGGTTATCTTCTTTTTTTCTTACAATGAAGCTTTCTAAGCAAGGTAGTTTGGAATTCCTTTCGACATACTGAAGCTCCTACAGTCAATACAAGTCAAAATCAGGGTCTGAAAATTACTGTAGACATCTTTTAAGTCAACCTATGTTAAAGACCGTGTAAAGTAAATTTCAATGTGTGGTTTTAGTTTGTCACACGGCATAAATATGTGTTATTAATCACCCATATAAATCTGACTGATTAAAAACATTGTTTACCTTATAAAATTAAGTCTCAAAAATAATGAAAAAACATAATTTTCCCTTGGTCTGGAACGCTGGGGGCGTGTCAGCGCGTGGGCGTGGTTTCAGCGCAGTACTGCGGCCTGCAGCTGAGCTGTGTGTGGAGAGGCAGACAGGAGCAGAGCCAGTAAACCTGCTCTGTTTTTATCTGAGTTCTGGCTGTAACAGCAGCTACTTTTTCCAAGAGTTACGCTGTTTTTGTAAATAGTTTTCTTGTGTGTTTTTAATCTGGAATGAATAAAAAAAAAAAAAAGTTGTACCATGCGGGAATTGAACCAATAATGTTTGGGATGGAAGGCAAGTGCTTTTTCCATTGACCTATCCTGGCATTACAGATACTTGATATAAAACCACGCGTTATAAAAACACGTTATGATTTGTGCGGGTGCCCTGACCATTGCGACATGCAGGGAAGATGCACGAACGAGGCATAATTGATTAGCTAGCTAACAATGAACAAAATATCTATGCTATTGCTATCTGATGCTATCTGCGATTTGCGAGTGAACGGCTCCACCGAGGCGAATTTATACGGCTGGAGCTGCAGGGGATGCGGCTATACTTAAGAAGACCGCGTGACGAAACTCGGTCACATTTAAAACACGCCTAAAAAACCCTGAAACAGAAATATCTTTATACACAGTTTGCTCTATAACTCCAAAATTAATTGAGCTACAATTTTGAGACTTTTTACTCATTTACAAGATTACAATTATGACATTTATAATGTTTATTGAAGAAAATATTGAAATTCACTTTACACGGTCTTTAAATCATTTTCTTAAAGTAAACCTTGAATACAATCTTTGAAATGGTCATGTAATTTCATAGTGTTTTGCAAAGATACACAACTTAGTAACTTCCACAACAAACAACAGATTACCGCTGTAAAATATTGTCACTTATACAATGTGAGATGAAGCAACTCGAATGATTGTTACAGGTTTTTGTTAGTGAGGAACGTACAACCATTACTGAATGATGGTTCCACTGGGGTTTGAACCCAGGACCTTCTGCGTGTTAAGCAGACGTGATGCCCGCTACACCATGGAACCATGCAATGACAGACACCTGTGTACGTCAATGTGGCTTTTAATGTGCAAAAAAGGTTTGCAGATTCCATTATTTCCTTATTTACACTCATCCAGTTATGCATCGAAAGGAAGCTGTTTGCTTGCTGTGGACTGATACTTTTTATTTTGTGTATAGTAGCACTCGTACAGTTTCAAAGATTTTTCAAAAACCAAAATCCGTAGCATCAACAAATTAATAACTCACAATTTTATTAGTTTTTTTTTGGAAAGGTTTAAGTAATGTTTCTTTTTTTAAACAAGACAAATTTAAGCAGGAAAAGGGGTACAACTTCCTTTGTAGTATGATATGAGGTTCAATGATAACAATCTGCTGGTCAAAACTAATTCTATTAAAACAATAGAAGAGATGGACAACTTTTGGTTCCACTGGGACTTGAACCCAGGACCTTCTGCGTGTGAAGCAGACGTGATGCCCGCTACACCATGGAACCTCATTGCACATGCCATCTGTGTACTTAGTGTGACTTCACATGTTTGTGAAAGTCTTGCGGTGATCAGTTTCCTCAATTTTAGTCAACCATCCGGTTGTGTTTTTCTAAACGCAGGAGTTTGCCAGTTGCGTACTGTTTCCTTTCACTTAGTGGTTTGCACTTCTTGTACAAATGCAAAGATTTTTCCAAAACTTAAACCACAACATCAACAATTTTACTACCTCACAATTTCACTTTGTTGTGTAGAAGACTTTGACTAGTTGAATACAACAATTGAGACAGATTTGACAGAGATAAGGTTGTCCAACTTGCCTGACAATATGGACAGAGGACATGGAAAAGGAATTGCTCGTCAACACTGCTTTCTGGAACAAACAATAGTTCTTGACTGACCTCTGGAAAATATTGGTCCTGGTTGGTTGCACTTGGGGTTGTACATGTGAATTAGACCTGGTGACTGCTACACTTTGGAATCAACGAAGCTCAATCAGAGGTAACTTATCAAACACACCATGTTCCTATCTTCTTTATGACTTCCTACATTTCGACTGTGGTAAAGTACCCATATTTGGAAGTCCACAGATACTTCCTTGGTTATCTTCTTTTTTTTTTTTCTTACAATGAAGCTTTCTAAGCAAGGTAGTTTGGACTTCCTTTCGACATACTGAAGCTCCTACAGTCAATACAAGTCAAAATCAGGGTCTGAAAATTACTGTAGACATCTTTTAAGTCAACCTATGTTAAAGACCGTGTAAAGTAAATTTCAGTGTGTGGTTTTAGTTTGTCACACGGCATAAATATGTATTATTAATCACCCATATAAATCTGACTGATTAAAAACATTGTTTACCTTATAAAATTAAGTCTCAAAAATAATGAAAAAACATAATTTTCCCTTGGTCTGGAACGCTGGGGGCGTGTCAGCGCGTGGGCGTGGTTTCAGCGCAGTACTGCGGCCTGCAGCTGAGCTGTGTGTGGAGAGGCAGACAGGAGCAGAGCCAGTAAACCTGCTCTGTTTTTATCTGAGTTCTGGCTGTAACAGCAGCTACTTTTTCCAAGAGTTACGCTGTTTTTGTAAATAGTTTTCTTGTGTGTTTTTAATCTGGAATGAATAAAAATAAAAAAAAGTTGTACCATGCGGGAATTGAACCAATAATGTTTGGGATGGAAGGCAAGTGCTTTTTCCATTGACCTATCCTGGCATTACAGATACTTGATATAAAACCACGCGTTATAAAAACACGTTATGATTTGTGCGGGTGCCCCGACCATTGCGACATGCAGGGAAGATGCACGAACGAGGCATAATTGATTAGCTAGCTAACAATGAACAAAATATCTATGCTATTGCTATCTGATGCTATCTGCGATTTGCGAGTGAACGGCTCCACCGAGGCGAATTTATACGGCTGGAGCTGCAGGGGATGCGGCTATACTTAAGAAGACCGCGTGACGAAACTCGGTCACATTTAAAACACGCCTAAAAAACCCTGAAACAGAAATATCTTTATACACAGTTTGCTCTATAACTCCAAAATTAATTGAGCTACAATTTTGAGACTTTTTACTCATTTACAAGATTACAATTATGACATTTATAATGTTTATTGAAGAAAATATTGAAATTCACTTTACACGGTCTTTAAATCATTTTCTTAAAGTAAACCTTGAATACAATCTTTGAAATGGTCATGTAATTTCATAGTGTTTTGCAAAGATACACAACTTAGTAACTTCCACAACAAACAACAGATTACCGCTGTAAAATATTGTCACTTATACAATGTGAGATGAAGCAACTCGAATGATTGTTACAGGTTTTTGTTAGTGAGGAACGTACAACCATTACTGAATGATGGTTCCACTGGGGTTTGAACCCAGGACCTTCTGCGTGTTAAGCAGACGTGATGCCCGCTACACCATGGAACCATGCAATGACAGACACCTGTGTACGTCAATGTGGCTTTTAATGTGCAAAAAAGGTTTGCAGATTCCATTATTTCCTTATTTACACTCATCCAGTTATGCATCGAAAGGAAGCTGTTTGCTTGCTGTGGACTGATACTTTTTATTTTGTGTATAGTAGCACTCGTACAGTTTCAAAGATTTTTCAAAAACCAAAATCCGTAGCATCAACAAATTAATAACTCACAATTTTATTAGTTTTTTTTTGGAAAGGTTTAAGTAATGTTTCTTTTTTTAAACAAGACAAATTTAAGCAGGAAAAGGGGTACAACTTCCTTTGTAGTATGATATGAGGTTCAATGATAACAATCTGCTGGTCAAAACTAATTCTATTAAAACAATAGAAGAGATGGACAACTTTTGGTTCCACTGGGACTTGAACCCAGGACCTTCTGCGTGTGAAGCAGACGTGATGCCCGCTACACCATGGAACCTCATTGCACATGCCATCTGTGTACTTAGTGTGACTTCACATGTTTGTGAAAGTCTTGCGGTGATCAGTTTCCTCAATTTTAGTCAACCATCCGGTTGTGTTTTTCTAAACGCAGGAGTTTGCCAGTTGCGTACTGTTTCCTTTCACTTAGTGGTTTGCACTTCTTGTACAAATGCAAAGATTTTTCCAAAACTTAAACCACAACATCAACAATTTTACTACCTCACAATTTCACTTTGTTGTGTAGAAGACTTTGACTAGTTGAATACAACAATTGAGACAGATTTGACAGAGATAAGGTTGTCCAACTTGCCTGACAATATGGACAGAGGACATGGAAAAGGAATTGCTCGTCAACACTGCTTTCTGGAACAAACAATAGTTCTTGACTGACCTCTGGAAAATATTGGTCCTGGTTGGTTGCACTTGGGGTTGTACATGTGAATTAGACCTGGTGACTGCTACACTTTGGAATCAACGAAGCTCAATCAGAGGTAACTTATCAAACACACCATGTTCCTATCTTCTTTATGACTTCCTACATTTCGACTGTGGTAAAGTACCCATATTTGGAAGTCCACAGATACTTCCTTGGTTATCTTCTTTTTTTTTTTTCTTACAATGAAGCTTTCTAAGCAAGGTAGTTTGGACTTCCTTTCGACATACTGAAGCTCCTACAGTCAATACAAGTCAAAATCAGGGTCTGAAAATTACTGTAGACATCTTTTAAGTCAACCTATGTTAAAGACCGTGTAAAGTAAATTTCAGTGTGTGGTTTTAGTTTGTCACACGGCATAAATAT
>JBBPBX010066281.1:0-13159 GCA_038048925.1 Garcialebias charrua | reverse complement strand
GCTGTATAAGTCACAGACATGCTAATTTATGCAAAAAACTGTGACTTATACAGCAAAAATCACGGTAGTCTGGCAGCATTACAAGCCAACCCTAATCATAGGATTTATCAAAAAGGAAAGTCCCCCAATTTACACTACATGCGTTCCGGCTCCGGTCCGCTCCGGTCCGACCTCCGCAGCAAATACGCACCCATTATAATCAATGAGAGTGTTTACACTGGCTCCGCACGGCGGCGGCGAGCGGACGGCAGTCCGTCAAAATAGGATCCCATCCTATTTCTGCCGGACGCCGGAGCTGTGCCGGAGTCAACTTTCAAAGATTACGTCGCACCAACAGGAAAAGGAACGAGCACAACATCCGTATTTACAAAATAAAATCACCACGGGCGGACTTTTATCCTAGCTCTATACGGATTTATTTGTACAAAAATGCTGTCAAACTATCATTTATGACTACACCTACAAACGCAATACAATAAATAAATAAATAAATAAAGTATTTTATTCTGAAATGTAATAGATCACATCCTGTCGCTCAAACCATGTCCTGTCGCTCATATCTCAATGCAAAAAACAATCAAACAGCGAGGCAGTCTCTACTGTTGTTCTCCTTCTTCCACCGAATGAATTGTTTTGTTCTGACTTCATTATTTATCACTTGATTTATCGCGCGATCTCGCAATTCCCGCGCATGCGTCTCAGAGCAGCGCATCCATGCGGACCTGAGCTGAGCGGAGGTAGTGTAAACTGGACTTTGAGACGCTCAGCTGCGACCTGCGGAGCGGAGCGGGGCGGAGCCGGAACGCGTGAAGCCCAGTCTTACGCCAAATTTACACTACATGCAGTCCGGCTCCGCCCCGCTCCGCAGGTCGCAGCTGAGCGAGTCCAGTTTCCACTACCTCCGCTCCGCTCAGGTCCGCCTGGATGCGCCGCTCCGAGACGCATGCGCGGGAATTGCGAGATTGCGCGATAAATCAAGTGATAAATAAGTAAGTCAGAACAAAACAATTCATTCGGTGGAAGAAGGAGAACAACAGTAGAGACTGCTGCCTTGATCTTCTCTCGTAAATGAGCGACAGGACATGGTTTGAGCAACAGGAAGTGATGTATTACATTTCAGAATAAAATACTTTTTTTATTTATTTATTTCTTGTATTGCGTTTGTAGGCGTAGTCATAAATGATAGTTTGACAGCATTTTTGTACAAATAAATCCGTATAGAGCTAGGATTAGTCCGCCCGTGGTGATTTTATTTTGTAAATACGGATGTTGTGCTCGTTCCTTTTCCTGTTGGTGCGACGTAATCTTCAAAAGTTGACTCCGGCACAGCTCCGGCGTCCGGCAGAAATAGGATCAATTCTAATTTTGACGGACTGCCGTCCGCTCTCCACCGCTCACCGCCGCCGTGCGGAGCCAATGTAAACTCTTTCATTGATTATAATGGGTGCGTATTTGCTGCGGAGGTCGGACCGGAGCGGGGCGGAGCCGGAACGCATGTAGTGTAAATTTGGCATTAAAACTGGACAATGTGTCAGCCTTACAGACAGAAACTGGAAGTTGGTTCCACATGAGAGGAGCCTGATGATAACTGAAAGATCTTAATTCTGCTTTTGGAAACTCTAGGGGCCACAAGTTCAGTCTGAGAGCAAAGTGCTCTGTTGGGAAATTATGGAACAAAAATATCTCTAAAATAAGATGGTTGTTGATGGCTTTGTAGGTTAGAAGTAAGATTTTGAATTACTGTATATTCTGAATTTGACAGGGAGCCAATGGAAAGACTCTGGCAGCAGCATTTTTGATCAACTGAAGACTTTTTAAAGAAGTATTTGGACACCAAGATAACAAACATTTGCAATCTACATGTGATAAATTCACGAACCAGTTTTTCTGCATCATTTTTAGATAAGATGTTTCTAATTTTAAAGATTTTACACAGGTAGAAGAAGGAAGTTCTGGTAATTTTTTTAATGTGGGGGATAAAAGACATGTCCTGATCGAAAATAACACCAATATTTTTAACATTAGAACTGGAGGCCAGATCAATGCCATCAAAGGAGGGGAAAATCCTCAATCCTATTCAATTAGTCCTATTCAAAATGGCTGACACATTCACCTCACCTTGGAAAACACATAAAAGACGTTGACAACCAGTTTTACTAAATCAGTGCTAAAATTTGTTGTATAGTAGTAGCTGAGGATCAGTGCAAAGACAACTCTGAGTACCGTATTTCACTTTGTGCAAGACTTTTGCCTAAAATTTTGCCATTAAGTGTTGACATCAACCCTGTATCTGTTAGCAAAATATTCCACAAACTACTTGATGGATTGGAACAAAACTCTGAAAATAATAATTTGATGTACCGTACAACTAAATTCTATTTAAGATCACCACCACAACTACTAGACAACACTGTTCATTCAACCTTTATTTATACAGGTTAATCCAATTGAGCCTCAGGGACTCATTTACAAGAGAGACCTGATTTTAACAAAGAGTGATGACATCAGTGGACAACAAAGACAACAGCAGACAATCATAAAGGATGCATACAAATTGAGAATAAAAAGTAAAAATAAAATGGTATTAAAACATAAGTATCAAAAATACAGCTATGTTGTAAGGCGGTGTAGAAAACTAAAAACAGGAACATGTCTGCAATGGTTCTTGCCAGGAATGTAACAGATGTTTAAAGCCACTTAGAGAGGTCAAGATCGAGAGCTTCAGATCTTTTTGCAAGATATTCCAGGAAACAGGAGTGGCGTAGGAAAAGGCCCTTTTGCCTAGTTCAGTTCTCACTGAGGAAACACTGCATGTACGGTAATCATGTCCTGAGAGCGCACGCTGTAGCTGCACTCATGCAGAGACATGTAGGAGGGGATGTATGAAGCAGGCAACAGACCAAGAAGTGGTTTAAAGTTGAAAATGTACCAGTGGGAGAGTCTGTGTGAAGTTAATGATGTCCAGTTAACCAGTGAATACAGGATGCAATGGTGGGTATGGTAATTACAGCCAATTATTAATCTTAGCGCGCCATGATAGGCAGCATCCAACATCTGCAGGGTGCTTGTAGGAGCGTTCATTTAAATAATGTTACCGTAGTCAGTTGAGGGAAGGAAAGTCACAGTTACAAGGTGTTTCCTAGCATTCAGTTAGACAGGCTCTATTTCTGAAAAAAGAAACCCAATTTAACTTTCAGTTTCCTTACTAAGTTCTCCACATGGAGCTTAAAAGAGAGATGTGGGTCCACCAAGATACCCAAGTATTTGTAGGAATCGACAAACTCAATAGGAGCACCATTCAAGGATAAAATCGAAGGAAGAGCTACTGGGACCAACTTCCTGTTTGAAAACAGTATCCCTTTGGTGTTGTTGGCATTAAGGATAAGTTTGAGATGGAGCAACTCTGACTGGATGATGTCCAAACTAGATTGCAAAAGCTGGAAAGCTTAACTGCTTGACAATAAACAACTGTGTCATCAGTGTAAGAGTACAGGTAAACGGTCAGATTTACTGAACTGTACAGTACACCAGATGTAATAATGAGCAGGTGTTATCCTGACAAACTTATCATCAATTATTCAGGGGTTCTCTTCTTTTTCAGGATTAAACAATAAATTATAATAATAATAATAATGTCTATTCCTGTCATCTGCGTATGTTTCCCATACACAGACGAAATTCGTCTCTGCATTTAACCCAACCACCTACCAGGTGGTGCAGTGAGCAGCCCGAAAGCGCCCGGGGAGCTGGAGAAATAGGTGTGCACTCATAGACACCCCAAGCTGGGTAGTGGCCGGGACGCGAACCCGCGACCTTCGGGTCCGTAGTCAAAAGCCCTGCCACTAGACCATGCTATCAGATCAGATGTAAATGACAATAAAACATTAATTATAGTTGACACACCATGAGATGGAGTCATTTAATAACAAATCATTAAAATCACATCAACACTGTACACTGGATTGGTTCTGATCAATTTTCCTACAATTTAAACGTCAGCAGATTTAAATGGTGGACAACAGAAACAAGTAATGAGATGATAAATTTACTTATATCTGAAGGCTCTTAGCATAAGTTACTGGCAGATAAGTTTAAGAGAAATAGGAGGAAGGAAGGAGGGGAATTCATTATGATTGGGTGAATGAATGAAGTACAACCAGAATGTAGCACACCCCCCGGGCGACATCTGCTAGTCCCAGGTTCGCTTGTAAACAATCACAACTCTTGACCTTGCAAAGACAACGGTCCCGGCTTCAGTAAAGCTAGATTTATACTCAACGCGTCGCGCAGCGCGCAAGGGTGCGCGTGCCAAAAGTGACGTAATATCACCGTCCCCGCCCCTGCGCGTAGGCCCCGCGCATCAGTTTGGCGCGTGTCGCGCACCTCTGACTTTTTAAAACTCCGCAAGGCTAGTGCGCGCGTCGTGGGCGCCACTGAATTGATTGACAGTTCGGGTGGGGACCTCACCGACAGCCTTCACGCTCTTCACGCCAGAGCCTGCAGCTGTCTGCGCCGCTGTGATCGTGGAGACGGCGTCGCAACGCATGGAGGAATGTTTTGTATGTGGCACAAATGTATTAAATTCCTTCATCCCTGATCTGGACTTTTCTTTTGTTTTCTTGCCAAAAGTCACGTGATCGCTTCCTCCTCGCTGACTCCATGCATTAAAACCGCAAGACATAATAACTGTTGTTCTATTATGATTTGATCCTCTAATAAAGACAAAAGTTCAGCACGCGAGCGGAAAGCCATTTTTGTTGTTGTTGTGATTTCAAACAGTTCTTCTTCTACGGTAGATTTCTTCTTCTACACCCTTTCTTGCAACATATGCACAGGTTTTAGAGGGTACTGCCACCTGCTGGTCCGTAAAAGAACAGCACTTTGCCATGCGCCGCCGTGCGTCAACCATAAACACAGCAGCAACACTGTAAACGCATGAAGACGCATGGCTCAGTGCGCGCACAGCGCCCACGCTCCAGCCAACGGACCAAAGCGCGAGTATAACTCGGCCTTAAGAGATGGAAGCAGCCTTTAAGCTAGATTCATACTTGACACGTCGCGCAACGCGCGAGGGTGCGCGCTCCAAAAGTTACGCAATTTCACAGTTCCGGCCCTTGCGCGTTGGCCCCGCGCGTGGGATTAGCGCGTGACGTGCACCTCTGAATGTTTGAAACTCCGCAAGCCTCTGCGCGCGCGGTGGGCGCTACGATTTGATTGACAGGTCCCCACCGACAGCCTTCACCCTCTTCACGCCGGAGCCTGCAGCTGTTTGCGCCGCTGTGGTCGTGGAGACGGAGTCGCGACGCATGGAGGAATGTTTTGTGACACAAAATGTATTAAATTCTCCTTCGTTCCTGATCTGGAGTCGGACTTTTCTTTTGTTTTTTTCGCCAAAAGTCACGTGATCGCTTTCTCCTCCGCTGACTCCATGGATTAAAGCCGCAAATAAAGACAACAGTTCAGCACGCGAGCGGAAAGCTATTTGTTTTTGTTGTATGATTTCAAACAGTTCTTCTTCTACGGTAGATTTCTTCTTCTACACCTTTCTTGCAACATATGCACAGGTTTTAGAGGGTACTGCCTCCTGCTGGTCCATAAAAGAACTGCACTTTGCCATGCGCCGCTGTGCATCAACCATAAACACAGAGGCGACTTGTAAATGCATTTCGCCGCACGGCTGTGTGCACGCGCGGCGCGCGCGCTCCAGCCTGCGGACCAAAGCGAAAGTCTAACTCAGCCTTTAGACATAAAAGTTGTTAGTCCAAGTTACGTCCGAGCTGGACTTCAGTGTGTTTACACTTCCAACGTCTTGCTGAGGTCCGTATCAATCGAACCAAAGTAGTGGCAGTAGTTCCGTTTGATTTTCAAACTAAATTATTCTTCAAGAGGAAAATTCATTCAAAGTTTGGAGCTTTTAGCTCGGTTCGGATTGTAACAGCAGCAGGCTGTCAACCCTTTGTTGAGGAACGAGGTCTTTGGCATCTGACCAAATGTTCAACAGCTTAGGAGAAAGTTTCATTTCATCTCCCTCCAGCAGAACTGCACCATTCCAGAAAGTCAGGCTTTTTGAAGGGAGATTGATATCAGAATTTTCTCTCCGTTCCATTGGTTGATAACCAGGGAGTAGGAGGGAATTAGATGAGTTCAGAAGGTTATTAGCAATCAAAGAACAGTGAAGGTTGTTTAGAAAAAAGACAGAGAGTTGTTTTAGAAATGAGGAGAATACAGGCGCCAGGTTTATGATTAAAACTGATTAACTGTTTCACATTTCTAAACTAATATTGAAAGTTCAATCTGACATATCCTTCGACTTAGACAGTCTTTTGAGTATAAACATATTGAAACAATAACACTGCTCATACAAATAACACAAGGTTATTCTTTGATTATATTTAAATTAGCACAAAGTAAAGAGTCTTGGTGATTAAATTTTCGTCTTTGATTCAAATTAATGGAATAAACAGTGTCCACTGTCTTTTCATAAAGATTTCAAGAAAAGGTATTTCCCTGAGAGGTTCCGAGACCAAGGTGTATCACTACATCAGCATGGAAATTTAAGGATTCATCAGGGATAATCTGACCTACATTATTACCAAAGTAGATTGTAAAGAGGGTGGGACTGAGCCTTGTGGTACACCATTGTTGATTGTTCAATAACTGGAGGTAGTACCATTATGTTGAACACATTGCCTCCAATCTGAGAGATATAGAGAACCAACCAATGGTATGACCTGAAAAAGCAGTTTCTGAGAGCTTATAACACAAGATGTTATGATCCACAGTGTTGAAAGCTTTTTAGACAGTTCTCAGAAAAGTGCAGCACAATAATCCTTAACATCCAGTGCTTCAACGATGTCAATATAATCCTTCAATGAAGCAGTTGTTGTGCTGTGTTCCTGAAACCAGATTGATGGAGAGGTAAGATGTTAAATGAGTCCAAATAATTTTTTATTTGAGAGTTTATCAGTTTTTAACCTTGGCCAAAATGCACAGTTTAGAGATTGGTTGATAGTTGTTCAGTGAGGTGGGGGTCACCTCCCTTCAGCAAAAGTAGAACAAAGGCTGTTTTCCAAGCGTCTGGAATGGAATTTTTACTTATGGAGAGGTTAAAGATGAGGGACACCAGTGCTGCGATATATGAGCGGCCAGCCTTAAGAAATAAGGGGGAAGTTCATCAGGGCCTGCAGATTTAGAGGCCTTTGAACAATTTATTAAGCTCACTGACTGAGAACGGTGAAAGTGTAGAGGTGGTTTACTGAAGATTGTCTTGTAGGAGAGATTTGATTTGTAGATGTTTGGCTTAAAGGAGAAGCGGCTGATCTAACTTTAGTAACTGTGGCAAACAAAGAACTAGAATCAACAAAATGTTTGTTGAAACAGTTCAGGATCTCGTGCTTTTTTGACACAGGAACAGAGTTAACAAGAAGCTGTGATTGCAGGTCAGATGAATGGGAGCTGCCAGAGAGAGATTTGATGGTTAAACAAGAATGTCTTTAACTCAGTCAGTAGATATTGAGATACAATTTGATGGGGTAGTAGCTGAAAGACATCCTCAAAGCATAATTTAAGCACTGCACATCCCACAGTATTGTTTGAGATCCCACAAGGTTTGACCTATATGTGTACGGCTTTGTTATTTCTCTCATCATAAAGATGACGTTAGTTTGAAACTTTGGCATAAAAGTAGCGACTAGCTTTAGTTGCTGCATTTGACCCACAAACCAAAGTGGTGTACTCATTTGTACATAACAAAATCATGAGCAACTTTCAACTTTTAACTTAAAAAAAAAATGTGTACGCATCCTTTAGGATTGTCCACTGTTGTCATCACTTTTTGTTAAAATCAGGTTTGTCTGGTAAACGAGTCCCCGGGACTCAATGGGATAAACCTGTATAAATAAAGGTTGAACGAATGAATGAGCACCTTTCAATTTTGGAACCCTGAACCAGAGTGAGGTAAACTTGTCTGTCAGGCCTTAGGAGTGAAATGTGGGGGTGTGGTGGGGGCAAATGCCCTTGTCCTTTAGTGTGTAAATGCATGTTTGTGCCAGAAGTGTAGAATGTGGGATTTACAGTGCAAGGGGTGTGTGTGTGGGTGGAGGGACAGTGGCTGGGATTGTTGTGTGTGCGTGTGTGTGTTGAGACAAAAGGCATTGATTACTGAAATCCTGCAAAAGGCAGGAGAGGTGTCAGAAGTGATACAGAGGAGAAACTCAGAGCTTGAGCTCAGGTGTCTTCTTCTGGTCTCATAAAGCTGCTGTCCACACCCTGTCTGCACATTCACTCTAATCAACAAACTGATCAGCCAGAGGTGGGCCACATTTTGTTTCAGGGGGCCACCATGACTTAAAAAACAACAATAATTAAAAATGCCACACAGCAATATGTTTACCCTTTAGGACTTGAGACAAAATGTTTAACCAGATTAACTTTGTTACAGTAGTCTGGTTTAGCTAACACAACCATAATCCAAAACAAGTGCTGGTTAAGTGATTGTTTTGCTACAGCCACCTTAGCAATTACCAATTTATTTTAGTTTAACATCTGTAGACCTACCAGTTACCTTATTATACTTCAACTTTTCATTGGACACATACAAAATAAAAGCCTTTATCATGTACAATATTTAGTCACAATATGCGTGAATATGATCATAATATGCTTCGTAGGCTACTGCCCAGGAAGTGTACTCCAGTAGTTTGAGTTGTCAGCACTGGGACATTTGGCGAGGACAAGAAGACATATGGAGTTAACGTGTTAACTTAGGTTCAGGAGCAGGACCACGCCTCAAACCACACCTTCAATTATCCAAGTAGCCTATATATTCCTCGCTTGCGAGCAGTTCTGTCTGTTGCGTTTCGTCAATCAGCGCTTCTACTCACCATGGACGGAGCTTCGGCGTTCAACCTCTCTGGTTCGGAGGATCTCTTTGACGTTCCATCCACCGTCGACGGGTCCCCTCCTTCTGTTACCAGTCGGGCTCCATGCTCCATCCAACTCTGATAAGTATTTCAGTCCTCATATTCGGTCTCACGCTGTTTCATCTCCAGTTTCTCACCCATCCAAGGTCATTCTGCCACCCGCATCTATTCCGGTCGTCGACCAGTTCGTAGCGTCAGTCTACATGCTCGTTCCCTCGGTCCTCGGCGTCACTCTCCGGCTCTCAGTACTTCCGCTTCTCAGCGTTCCGCTTCCTGCGTCATCCAGCACGAAAGCTTCTCAAGCCCTGGACCGTCGCCAGCCTTACGTGCTCTCTCCGATTAATTGGTGTCCCTTTCAGCCGTTCGGACATTATCTTCAGACTCTTTCGTCTCTTTTCGTCCTCCGGAGTCAACAACTTCGCCGTCATCTGGACTACCCGCGGCCACGTCTTGTGTTCCGGATTCCGCCTCCGCTTCCTACGTCTCCCGTGACGTCATTCCGTCATCCACCGCAGAATTTTTGTTGTGGCGACAGCTCCCCCCTGTGGGAGCCAGGTCGCATTACAGCCCGTACCCGCCACCTCTTTATGGTTGCAGTGGATGGCTTTCTTACAGTCAGTCCAATTCCCTTGTGTTTTAGCTCGTATGATTGGTTGGATTATAGACTTTAATAGTAAAAGTATCTAACTGTTCAGGTGGCTACCGTTTCGATGTCTCCAGTGCCCAGGTGAGTATTTCCCTGCACTTTATTTACAGTCGGTCACCAGTTGACTTATTCTATTTGACTTATTTCAATAGGCTTTCCATTTGTACTTCAGCTTTCTTGGCTCTACCTTCGAAGTGCTGACAGGAGTGGTTGTAACTAGTTCACTGGCACCGTCTGTACTTCCCCAGCTTTTTCTTTCAGTCTCAGCCTTCGCGGGCTTCACAATGTCACCGCCCATCCCTCCTTCAAACTCCCTTCTTCCTTTCATTTCAATCTGGTTTCAGCTTCTTTTACGCCGCTCACGGCTTCTGCTCAGACCGTTGCTCCGGGCGTTCGCTGGTCCTTTTGTCATGTCGGCGGCTCCCCCCTGTGGGAGCCAGGTCCCATTACGCCTGTACCCGCAGCCACTTCCTCAGCCCTTTTTCAGTTTTTTCCACTGTTTTCCACTGTATCTCGGTCCCAGCCTCCGCTGGCTTCCCAACGTTGCCACCCATCCCGCCATCTACACTCACTTCTTCCGTTCATTTCAATCTGGTTTCAGCTTCTTTTAAAACGCTCTCGGCTTCTGCTCGGACTGCTGCTCCAGGCGACCGCAGGTCCTTTTGTCTTGTCATCAGCTCCCCCCAGTGGGAGCCAGGTCACGTTACAGCCTGTACCCTCATCCTCTTATCAGTACTTTCTCAGCTTTTTCCGTTATCTCTGTCGCAGCCTTCGCTGGCTTCACATAATCGCCGCCCATCCCACCACGTCACTCCCTTCTTTCATTCATTTCGATCTGGTGTCAGCTCCTTTTCAACCTCTCGAGCCCTGAGCTCAGTCGTCTGCTCCTGGCGACCGCTGGCCCTTCTGTCATGCCGACTGCTCACCCCAGTGGGTGCCAGGTCGCGTTGCAGTCTGTACCCGCTTCCTCTCTATCTGGCCTTTCTTAGCTTTTTCCTTTGTCTCTCGGTCCCTGCCTTCGCTGGCTTCACATGATCGCCGCCCATCCCACCACGACACTCCCTTCTTCCATTTGTTTCGTTCTGGTTTCAGCTTCTTTTCAACCGCTCACGGCTTACCCTCCGACGCCTGCTCCGTCCGTCCGCTGGCCTTCTGTCATGGCATCTGCTCCCTCCCGGTGGGGGCCCGATCGCGTTACCGCCTGTGCCCGCGACCTCTTTGTCGAGGCTTCCCCTGCTGCTCTACCTGTTGCGCTCTTCCCGAGCCTCCTTTCTCGTTAGCTCCCCGTGCTGGGGTCTCCGTGTCGCTTGCCCTTCTGCACTCTCCTTTGGCGACCTCCGTTCGCCCCTGTTCCCCTCCTTCATCCCCCTCGTACTTCCTTCCCTCTTCCCTTCGTCCCTTCATCCCCCCCTTCCCTGCAGCCCTTCATCCCTCGTCCGTTCGTCATCTGTGCCCGCACCCTCTTTATCGGTGCTTCCCCTGCTGCTCTACTTGTTCCGCTCTTCCCGTGCCTCCTTTCTCGATGGCTCCCCGTGCTGGGGTTTTCGTATCATATGCCCTTCTGCACTCTCCTTTGGCGACCTCCGTTCGCACCTTTCCTTTCACCCCTATTCCCCTCCTTCGTCCCTCGTTCTTTCTTCCCTCCTCCCTTCGTCCCTTCATCCCCCCTTCCCTGCAGCCCCTCGTCCCTCCTCCCTTCGTCCCATCATCCCTCCCTTCCCTGCGGCCCCTCGTCCGTTCGTCATCTTCGTTACTCTTTCGCGCCGCCTCGGCTGTTGCAAGGTGCTGTGCATCATCCTTCTTCTCTGTTCTCATCTTCGCTGTGCTTACTGCTGCCACAGCTGTTGCACGGTGCTGACCGTCATCATCATCATCGTCGTCTCGGTGCTCTCCCGTCTGCCGCAGCTGTATCAATGTGCTGCCAGTTTTCTGCTCATTTCGTCTGGCATTTCATTGCGTTGCCTTGAATCTGTCTGACCAGTTTTCCGCGCTGTGGCTGCTTTCTCTTCTCGGGCGTCTGTTCTACGCCGTCCGTATCATTCCGCAGGGTTGATCCTTTCTATCCCATCTCTTTTCTAAATTAGTTGGCGTCTTTTCTCTTCGCGGTTCTCTTGTCGTCGACCACTTATGCGATATGGAACTGCGCCTGTGGCGCCATTTTCTCTCATCCTGGTACAACCTTTCTTTCTTCTTAACGTTTTTCTTACTTTCCCCGAGGTCATTCTGCTTTTCACCGATGCGGCTCCTTCCGTCGTTTCGGCAGCTACTGCGGCGGTGGGTGGTTCGTCGACGTGTGGCCGCCCGAATTCGACTCCTTCCTGTGCGTCTCGTGCAGTCCTTCTTCCGTACTTTTCGGACTCTGTCCCATCGTCTTCTCTGCTCTTTTGGGGCCACGAAAGGGTAAAAAGGTCTATCCTAATCTATTCTGGTATCGTGCCAGTCGTAGAAACATTTAGAGTCGCATCCTGCGCCGGTTCCTCCCTATTCCTCAACCAATTCAACTACATCCTCAGTTATCAGATCTTCACCTCTCTTCTCAAGACCTAATTCTCCGCAAATTAGCCCCTCACACCCTTTTAGTCTACCTGACAGACAGGAATCGATTTAAATCTTTTCACGCAGCCTACATCCTCCCCTTTCAGTCTTTCGATGCAACTTCCATCTGCCTCTTCATTACTTACTCCCTTCTAGCACTCAACATTCTTACTTCCACCGTCCGGTTCCACCTAGCTGGCATGAACTTCTTCTTCAGGATCTCGGCAGGCTTCAACTGCCCCTCCATTTCACATTGTCACGTTAACATGCTCAACTCGGCATAAACTTCTTCTTCAGGATCTCGGTAGGCTTCAACTGCCCCTCCATTTCACATTGTCACGTTAACATGCTCAACTTGGCATAAACTTCTTCTTCAGGATCTCAGAAGGCATAACCTGCCCCTCCATTTCACATTGTCACGTTAACATGCTCATTAAAGGATGTAAAAGCAAGATTTGAACTGCATCACTCAGCATCTCCCTCTAACATCCAATCTCCTTAGTAGATGTATGAACACTCTGCGTTCAGGTTATTCTTTTCAAATTTCATAGACCGAACTGTAGTAACCATGTTCCTCTTAGCCTTTTTGGCTTCCTCCGTGTTTCGACTTCGCTCCAACCTCTTTTGCCCTTGCCTGTCTGACATTTCCTGTCACAGTCACTACACACTGAATTTCACTCTGCGAAGAAGCAATCAATCAATCAATCAAAAACTTCTTAATTCTTTCCCTAGCCCATACGAAATTATTTATAAGTACGTTCAGTCCCGACATGCAGCTAATGCTTCTCCTCACGATCAACTCTTCATTTCAGAGTAAGGAAATCCAGCAATTCTCTTTGGTTCTCCCGTCATCTTCGCTAAGTCCCGTTAAAATCAGGCATATTGCTACTCAACCCATTCGTTCCGCATCAGCGCAACCTCATCCGCTTCTAGTCAAGGTATCTCGGATCAAACCATTCAGATCATAGGTAGCTGGTATTCATCAGCCTATATCACTACTCAACCCATCGTTCCGCATCGGCGCAGCCTCATCCACTTCTAGTCAAGGTATCTCGGA
>JBBPBX010066279.1:0-19712 GCA_038048925.1 Garcialebias charrua | reverse complement strand
TTATTGTTGTGGTTCTGGCTGTTATTGTATTTATTAAGATTTTTATTATTGTTAATATGGTTTATTTATTGTAAAGAATGCCGTTTATTTAAAATATCATCAAATGGGTTGCTTTTATTTATTTTCATACAAACGTATTGTTTACTTGACAGATTTTCTCTTTCTCACATCATCTCTTTAGACTTTAGACTAGCTTATCATTAACTTTACTAAATTTATTTTTATTATTTTGCATTTTATAATCTTTATGTATTTTATATTTCAATTTGTCGCTGATAATGTTTGCACTGTATTGGTTTGTTAAGTGTCCTTGGGTGTCCTGAAAGGCGCTTTTAAATAAAATGATTATTATTATTATTATTATTATTATTATTATTATTATTATTATTTATTATTATTATTATTATTATCATCCCCAGGCAGATGGGACAGGCTTTGTGGGTGTCCGTTGCCGAAAGGGAGTAGCCGCAGCCGTTGGGGCAGGCTCGGGAGCTGGGGCTCGCTGGCCTGCTGGTCTTCTTTGAATTTTGGGATTTTCGCTTTCCCTTCTCTGGAGCCATGGCTGAGAAGAGTCGAGCTCGATAGCTGTAGTTAACGTGGTCCGGAGACGTTCTCTCGTTGAGTTGCTCTCGTTGGCTAGCCCGCTAACTCCGTTAGCTAGGTAGCGAGTGACGCAGTTAGCGCAGTCGAGCGAAGCTGCAAAGAGAAGAAAAAACCTTGAGGTTAAATAAAAGGCACTGGGCTAGCTTTCGCTAACCCAGCAGTACGTAGGAAATTTCTCTGTGCGTTCAGGGCAGGGAGCGAGCTCGCCTCCAGTCAAGCGATACAGTCACAGAGTCCCACGAAGTTCAGATGTAAGCGAGGTGAAGGGCATAAAGAGGAAGTAGGCTGGGCGTAATCCGGTTTTATACAAAGAGGGCTGGGCTTCTTTGATGACGCTGACGCCCACCTGCCTTTTTCAAGGCGTGAATGTATTGTGAACTGCGCGGCTGCGCAATTCCCATAGTCATATGTTGCATCTAGTGGACTGACTGATAAGGCAACTGCAACATGCAAGAGGACACTGTAATAGCACAGAGACTTATATATGACTGTCACTCAACATGGAGGTGTTACCAAAGTCCCTCTCACAAAAGAACTCTTGAACTCAGTGGCATCAGCCAGGACCATATACCGTCTTCATCTTGAAACAGAGAGAAAGAAGAAGGAGTCTTTTGCGCAGGGCCAAAAGAGAAAGGCAACAGAGGATTACCTGGAGGAACTAAAAAAAAGGAGGACCACAGTACACCAGTTGCTGAAACTCTTTCCAAAGATGCAGACAAATTTGCAGAGCAGGCTGAAGGCAAGGCTGGCAGTCAGATGGCTCAGCTGATAACAAAGTCAAACGTTCTGAGGAGAGCTAAGCAGCTGAGCTGAAGAACATTGAGGAGGAGATTCTTTTTCTTTTTTTGAAAATGTATTCATTTCATTTAAAAACATGACAATTATACATACAATACAATAACAAAAAGTAAATTAAATAAAATGAAAGGTGGCAGAAGAAGAACTTATGAAAACTGCCCCTTTTTACTCAATTCTAATGTAAATCAAATTATATATATAAAAAATTTAATTCAAAAAGAAAATAACAATCTAGTTAAATTAAAAACATAAAAACTCAAACATCTTAATCAAATCAGACAACAACTTAAGTAGATATATGTATTAACTCTCTTCCTGACTGTCTGAGGGTCCCACAGTCTGTGGTTGACTTTAAGAGCGGCTTGAAGACCTTTCTTTTCAACCGAGCATACTCTGCCTCCTCATGATTCTACTTTTGATCTTAGTTGATACTGTTATTGATTTTACTTGTTCTATTACTTGTTTTATTGACATTTAATTTCTGTTGCACCGTGTAGCACTTTGAGATTTTCATTAATGAAAAGTGCGTTATAAATTGAATTCATTATTATTATTATTATTATTAACGATTCCCATATTCTTCCAAGAAACTCGTCTTTATCAGTCTATTAAATGTACACAGTGATCTGGCATTCTTAACAGTATCTTCCAAACCATTCTTGCTAAGGGAGAGGAGCTCAGATTTATGTAGTCCACATACACACATTTTCAACCTCATGGCTAGATGTTTTTGTTCTTCATTATCAACAACACTGCATGTAAAATGTGTTTGTTTCGTTTTTTGAATAAAGTAACTTTTCAAGTAATTTAGTAATTATGCATTTCTTCTGTACATTTCTGTCGTCTACGTTGTGAATAGGTCTTAAATCTGATTCATACTGGTCTTAAAAAGGGAGTTGTTGAAACCTGCAGAAACCCTGATATTGCTCCCCATATGTGAAGTAGGTTGACTGCAGGCACAGTTTCAAGAGTTGACACATTTGTTCTGTGGAAAGCGTGGTCCTGCTGTTCAGAGTGGTGTCTGATTTTAACCTTAAACAGACCACCTCTACTGCCTCATCAACAGGAATGCACGTAAAGAGTGATGTGACATCAAAAGAGACCATTGTTTCATCAGTCTCCATGATGACATCCCTCACCTTATCCACAAAGTCCATGGTGTTCTGTATGTGGTGTTCTGAGCTGCCAACTAAAGGGATGAGTACAGATGCCAGATATTTGGAAACATTGTAAGTGACCGAGTTAATCATGCTAACAATTGGTCTTAAAGGTACACCTTGTATGTGGATTTTGGGTAAACCATACAATAATAATAATAATAAATTCAATTTATAACGCACTTTTCATTAATGAAAATCTCAAAGTGCTAC
Organism: Garcialebias charrua; assembly: GCA_038048925.1. Lineage (NCBI taxonomy): Eukaryota > Metazoa > Chordata > Actinopteri > Cyprinodontiformes > Rivulidae > Garcialebias > Garcialebias charrua. Next base: position 16,941 of record JBBPBX010066279.1, on the reverse strand, counting down.
AAAGTGCAACAGAATTAAATGTCAATAAAACAAGTAATAAAACAAGTAAAATCAATAACAGTATCAACTAAGATCAAAGATAGAATCATGAGGAGGCAGAGTATGCTCGGTTAAAAAGAAAGGTTCAAGCCGCTCTTAAAGTCAACCAGTGACTGTGGAGCTCTTAGGCAGTCAGGAAGAGAAACTTGGCGTGGCCTCCCCTGGGTACAGTCCGTGGTACAGAATACAGTCAATAGCCTTGTCCTGCTCCAAAGTTTTCAGGCAATCTATCAACTTCTTCTTGTAACCACTTACCAATGATTTAAGTTAATACACCAAAGCAGGACTCATGAATAAATAACCAGAATAATCACTGCAAAATATCACATCATGTTGCTGCTGATGTATTGTATTGTAGTCATTTGATGTATAGTATTGGTTATTGTTTTAGGAACAACTACTCCACAACTTTAGCTGTGATGGAGTTTGTGGAACATGCTGCTGCAGCAGTTGATCAGAAACTTAATACAGTGGGTGTGTTCATTGATTTATGTAAGGCATTTGACACCATTGACCATGAACGACTACTGGGAAAATGTGAACAATATGGCTTACGGGGGGTTACACATCAGTGGTTAAAGAGTTATTTGAGTAATAGGTTACAATATGTACACATATACAACACAAAGTCACAAATTGAAACTATAAAATGTGGTCTTCCTCAAGGCTCAGTTCTAGGGCCTAAATTATTTATACTTTATTTAAATGATATTTTTACAGTGTCCAGTATTTTGAAATTCATAATGTTTGCTGATGACACGAACTTTTTCTTTTTTGGAAAGCATATAGATGAATTAATACAAATAGTAGAAAAAGAGCTAGCTGAGGTAAAAAAGTGGTTTGATTATAATAAGCTTTCTTTAAATGAACAAACACAAACTAAATTCATGGTATTTTCAGGTAATCGGATTTATAATAATTTAAAGTTGCATATAAATGGAGTTGAAATCGACAGAGTTTATGAGACAAAATTTTTAGGTATCATTCTGGATAGCAAACTTAGTTGGAAGCCTCATATTGAATATATTAGAAATAAAATTGCAAAAACTATTGGAATATTGTTTAAAATAAAAGATTTAATAAATGTAAAAGGCATATTATATACTCTTCTTTGATTATGCCCTACTTGTCATATTGCTCAGAAATATGGGGAAATGCAAATAAAACTACTATTGATGTGTTAATAAAGTTACAAAAAAAGCAATTAGGCTTATTAATAAAGTGGGATATTGTGAACCAACTAATAAACTTTTTATTCAAAATAATACTTTAAAATTTAATGACATTGTTTATAAAAAAAATACTGGAAATAATGTATAAAGCAGTGAATAAAAGTCTTCCCTCTGGAATTCAGAAATTATTTAAGTTAAGAGAGAGTAAATATAATTTACGAGGTTTGAACAAGGTAAAGAGAAAAGTAAAGTAAAATCTAGATGTATTTCAGTTATCGGCGTGAAACTGTGGAATGAACTGAATGGTGATCTCAAATTATGTGCTTTTTTGGTGAGCTTTAAAAGAGCCTTAAAATGTAAAATTATACAAGCTTATGGAGATGTTATGTAGATGTATATATGTATTGTGTAACCACGTATGTATGTAATGTGAGTATGTGTACATGTATGTATCATATACATGCATACTTAAATATACAGTAAATGTTTGTATGTGCACTTATGTATATATATATGGACAGTAGATAGCTGTCATTATGTAGACTGCTGAGTCTATGAACAGGGTAGGCAAGTATAAGCCTTGGCTTCAGCCTATTCCTTTTGTGGTAAATGATTGATTTACCATTGATATTGTTTTTCTTTCTTTCTTTTGTTTGTAATGTTTTTAATTTACCAAAATAAAGTTGAGTTTAGTTATTGTTTTGGAGTGCAACATGTAACTAAATAGTACCTGAAAGAGTTCAGTGTTGGAAGCTATTGGCAGAATTACATTATTTAAGTTCTAAAGTGTAAAATGCTTTTTAAAAACATTTTATTATTTTAGTAGGGGAGGGTGTATAGCCCTGAAGATCAGTAGAAACATGATGATGTTTAAATAATTGTTATATTGATTTTGTTGGTCAAGCAGTTATTTAATTTGATATTTGGTTTAAAACAATTAATTTAGTTTATGGTGAAATATGTGCTAAAGCTATTTTTTATTTTTTTTATTCCATGGAGTTCTGTCATAATAATGCCTCTTTAAGAGAGACGCAATGCATAATGGGAATAGAGAGTTCTTGACCTGTGATTAGGTGTTGTGTATAAAAAATGCTCCCCATATGTGAAGTTGGTTGACTGCAGGCACAATTTCAAGAGTTGAGCAGTTTTGCTTAAAAAACAAAACAAAAAGGGGCAGGTTTGACTGATCATTAATGGAACGTTTTAAAAACAGATCTTATGCTATCAGTCAGAGCTCAGAGGAAGAGTTTGGGATCACTCCCAGCCACTACCACGTCAAATTTTAGCTCAGTGATTAGTAAAACTGCCTGAGTCATAGCTTTGTTGGTGTTTGCTAAAGTTGCTTAGCTGTTTCAGCCACGAGGGTTTTGTGATTGAGTCAAATTCAAAGCAGACATGGTGTTAAATTATTATTTTCATATATGGATGTTGCTGTTCAGACCGTACAGACAAGTACAGACAAAAACACGTGCATAGTAACAGAGGTAAAGCCATTTTTCAGTGGGCAATGACAAAAGTTATAAAGGCCAGTCGCAGCACTTGCAGCTGTCTCGAAACAGTAAGCCATCTGGGCAGTTCTGGACCCAAGTGATGCCGTTAGCGCAGTTGTAGAAAGAACCTGGAGTATCAGGTTTAGGATGAAGCCCATCTCTCTTTGTGGCACAAAAACGGTCAGGGGTTTTGGGTGAAGCTGTGGGCATTGGTCTGGGAGGAGGGTTGGTGGGCTGTCCATCAGCTGTAAGTAAGTAAGTAAAGTTTATTTATATAGCACTTTTCATAGATAAAATCACAAAGTGCTGTACAACATATAAATAAAAGATTTGACAAGAAATACTGTAATAACAGCTGATTAATCAAAACAATAAAAACAACTGATAAAAACAAGAACAGTTGATTAAAAACACTAAATAAAAACATTTAACTAAAAACTTGTCTGAATAAAAGTGTCTTAAGCTGGGTTTCAAAGGAATCAATAGAGACGGTCACATGAAGAGACAGGGGCAGGGCATTCCACAGCCGGGGGGTTACGGCCTGAAAGGAAAGGTCACCCCGAGTTTTAAACCGGGTCTTAGGGACCTTTAGAAGGTTCAATGCTGAGGACCTAAGGGTGCGGGCTGGAGAATAAGGGGTCAGCATTTCTGTGATGTACTGGGGGGCCTGTCCATTGAACGCTCTAAAAGTTAATACCAAAATTTTAATCTGTAGATGGTGTCACTTGGTTTTGATTGGTTTGAGTTGTAGGGAGACGAGAACCATCTGGAGAAGTATTTATTAGATTCAATTAACTTGCTAAGGGTAAAACTGTGGATTTATTTTGACCAAGCATATTGTAGATTGTATGAATGCTAACCAACCTGAAATCAGAAGGGAGTGAAGGTGCCTGATGAGGGTGTAGTTCCCATCTCCACAGAACTGTCCACCAAAGTCATCAAGATCCAGGGACCAGACAAAAGCTCCTCCAAATCGATTCTCTTTTATGTACCTGACCTGAATGAAGAATGATAAAACCACTTCACCAATATTTGCTGTACTTTGTACATTAATGTAAAACAACTGATAAAAAGGACATTGTTGAACAAAGACATGACTACTGGTACCTTGGTAGTAAAACTTTCTTTGTTGTCATATCCAACCCACTCGCTTTGCTTTGTGGCATATGGCACCTTCTGTTCCTCAATCAGCTGCACTGTGGCCCCTTGAAGAAAAGTGCAAATCTGAGGAAAACAAACATGACATCTTACATTTGATCTGTTTCAGTAAAATATTGTGAAAATCCCTTTATAGTATAATCTTTAACTGTGTTGTTGTTATTTTGTGGTCATAAGATTCTCAAATTCAACCAGGAAATTAGATGTTTTTTGCAACATGCAACTGAAAAATGCTAAAGACGCAACAATCCTGATGCATGCTCAACATTGGTAGAGTTACCGTAAAGCTGAAAAAGCAAAACACTAGCTAAAAGAAGCCAAATGCTAGTTAAAAGCCAAAAGTGCCAGTTAAATGTAGCAAAACACTTGCTAAAGCAGCAAAAGGCTAGCTATACGTACATTCAAAATGAGTAAAATGCAAGTTAAAAAAATGGCTAAATGCTAAAAATAACAACGGCACTTGATAAAATGCATTTTCTGAGTGTTCAATGTCTTTGCTGAGAAAGCTAAAACCGTTAAAGTTAAAAGAAGCAGAACAAGCTAAAACCTAAGAACACTACTTAAAAAGGTAAAAGAAGCAAAATGCTATAAAGATCATTGAGAAAGGCTTGCAAAAGAAGCAAAAAGAAACAAAAGACTATTCAAAGAATAGAACCAAGAATTGATCAATTTCAGTGCAGTTTTGTATTTGTAATTAAAGTGAAATATTTTAAGTACCGTATTTTCTGGAATATAGGTCGCACCTGAATATAGGTCGCAGGGCATGCAAAAATGATAAAAAGCCGCGACCTATATTCCGGAAAATAAGGTAGAAAAATTACTAAAAGTTACATCAACTAATGGCTAAAATAACACAAAGTTTGCATAAGTATTAAAATTGCAAAAAAAACATAAAGGGACAAAAACAGCAATAATATGAAGCTGAGACAGTGTTTATGTTTTAAGTTGCAGTGTCAATTCCAAGACTGGCCATTCACCTCATAATAGGACCAGATCCCGGCCTCCTGCGTGAAAGTACCTGCAGGAGCAGGGCCGCTGGCCGATGCACCAACGCCACTAAACTGAGAGGAGAGCTTAAACGTTCTTCCATATGTAGCCAGGCCCAAATTTAGCTTTTCAACTGGTGTTCCATTGTCTCTCCAGTACCTCATAGCAAAATCCTGAAATGTAAAAACAAAGAATTAGACAACGTTAGAAAAAATTATTAGGAATTTTCTACAAACAGAAACAAATACATGTTTGCATGTCTGTATTTTAAAGTGCTTTCATTTAATTGTATTTTTTAACATTTGATTGCAAATTAAAGGGATATGTGAGAACCTTTGAGGATGCAAAAAAACGGCTGCATTCAAATAAAATCAAGTAAAGGCTAATATGAGTGGAGCCAGGAAGTGACAGAAATACAGTTGTGTGTGACGAGCCCATGACTTCTGAAGTGCTACAGCCTGCTGCTACTGTCGCTAATTGCACATGCAAATTCTATGTACCGCAAATAACCACGTACTGTACAGTAGTCCCTTGTTTATCGTGGGTGTTAGGTTCCAGTGCGACAGTGGTGGAGGAAGTACTCAAATGCTGTACAGTATTTAAGTAAAAGTACAAATAAACAGACAAAAATGTACTCCAGTAAAAGTAGAAGTACCATATTAATGTTTTTACTTAAGTAAAAGTAAATAAGTACTTGCTTTTAAAAATACTTAAAGTATTAAAGTAAAAGTTTGTTGAATGTATTACCTAATGCAATGGGCTACAATATCAAGTGTGCCTACTGTTGGTATATTTTCTGTAATACATTAATAGTGTTGAGCCATTTTAATGAACAATGCTGCAGATAATGCATGTTTTTATTGTGTTTACTCTGTGACACAGTTCACATTTGGATTTTTAACCAGCACAAGCAAAAGAGAGCACATTAGACCTGTTTTGGCCTCCCTGCACTGGCTACTGGTTCACCTTCGAACCCAATTCAAAATGCTCTTGTATGTCTATAAATCACTAAACAGCACTGCCCCCTCCTATCTTACTGATCTGCTCCAGCCGTATGTCCCACCTCGTTCTCTCAGATCAGCAGACCAGTTGCTGCTCCTCACAGTTCCAGAAACCAGTCTCAAGCGCAGAGGTGACAGGGCCTTCTCTATCGCAGGCCCAAGACTGTGGAACGAGTTACTTCTGCTTGTCAGACAGGCCCCCTCTCTCACATTTTTTTAAATCTCGCTTAAAAACACACTATTTATTATTCCCTGGCTTTCGGCACTGTGTGTATGTGCTGAGCCTGTGTGCATCAAACTGTGTTGGTCATATTGCTGTTGTTGTTGTTATCCACTATTGTTTTTTGTTTCCACATTCGGTTTCCTGTTATGTAATCTGTTGCTCTGTGCTTGGTCTGTCTGTCCCTGTACAGCACTTTGGTGTGCACTTTCACTGTTTAAAGTGCTTTATAAATAAAGTGGTATGGTATGGTATGATTTCAGCTCCCTGCCTCACCTGCTCTTTGCGTCCTGCAAGTGCTCTTGGCCACGCCCACTTCTCAGCTCTGCACGAGAACAGCTGATCAGCTGCAGCAGGAAGTTTATCCTGCAGTATGTACTGCACAAAGGTGCAGCAGGTGCTAAATAATTTAAGCAAATTTATTTTAAATAAAAATTCCATGCCGAACGTGCTGCTCGGCTCATCCATCAATCAGCCAATTGTATGCCTTGTCCAATCTTATTTTGAAAAACCACAATAGAGCAAGTCTGTGATAAATGAACCGCAAAGTAGTGAGGGACTACTGTAGTTTGAATTTTTGGAAGACAAAAGTCAATCGGTGCAGCTGGACAGTAAAAGGTTAACCCTTCCCAAAGCTGCTACAGCACAGAGCAGAAATGCAGGAGGGAGCTTCTCTCTGCACCTGGTTGCTGCACACAGGTGCTGCAGGTGCTAAATCATTAAAAATAATTTATTTTAAATAAACAATCCATGCCGATTGTGTGGCTCATCCATCAATTCAACCAATTGTGTCATGTCCGATCTTACTTTGAAAAACCGCGAAAGAGTGAATTTGCCAAAGTCGAACCACGAAGCGAGGGACTACTGTAATACAAAACTGGTGATTATACAAAGATTTGTAAGATAGTGGTCACATGCACCACAAGAACATTTTTGAGATTGGATTTTTTTTGAGGCAGAAATATGTGTTGGTCTTGGCCCCACTGCTATTGTCACTTTAGCCCAAACTGGGAAAAAAATAAATAAATAAATAAATAAATAATAATAAAAAAATAAAAAAACTGCGTTTTAATGCCTAATTGATAAAGCACATTGAAACTGGCTGCACTTAAATTAGACCTGTAGAACATTTCAAATGTTGAGAAAAGAAGAACTGATTATTTGCATTCAGAAAAATGGAATTCCAATAAACTCACAGTATTATAGTAAGCACTGGCCTCTCTGTCATTACTGTACAAAGGGCTGTGATGTCCTGTGGAAGTCTCCCAGGAGCCGTGGAAGTCATACGTCATCACATTAATAAAATCCAGATACCTTGAGGGGTGTAAATGTCAGCTCAAATTCACCTAAATAAACATAGAATGATGTTGAACGTGAAAAATAAATTACTAGCGTACTTTGAAATCTCTGCAATTTCATATCCAGCATCAATGGTTTCTTTCCCAGCAGAGACTGCAGCAGTGATCATTAACCTGGGCTGTCCACGTGATCTTCCCTCAGCTTCAAAGGCCTCAAAGAGCTCCTGTAACCCACAGAATGAAGAAAAAGTCATTTCATGGATCATGGTACAGAGCAGCTGAGCGTCGACCACTGCGTGGATAATGACTCATTCAGAAGATTAGTGCTGTGAGTTTTGATTTGAAACTTATAATTATCAAAACATTTTAAACAGTTTTCCCCGATAAAAATACATTAACATCGCAAATTATTTCAAAAACAGGATTCTTGAATTCTGATTCAGCATACTTGCTCTTGACTTTTTTTTTTTTTTTTTGCCACAATTCTCCTAATTTCAACATTTTTTAAGCATTTGCTACTTTTAGTTTTTGCTACTTTTGGGGCAGCCTAATCTAGTGTTTAGCACCGTTGACTCAAGAAGATCCTGGGTCCAACCCCAGTTTGGACTCGGGGTCTGTCTGTGTGGAGTTTATTTTCCTCATGTTTGCATGGGTTTTCTCCAGGTACAAAAGTACATCAGGTTCCTCCCACATTCCAAAAAACATGTTTAGGCTGCCTTTAGGCCAAAAAATATCTGTGATCTCATTGGGGTTTTGCTGGTTAAACGAAAGTACCGTAATACTGTAATAATAAATATAAACACGAGCCTTATGCTACTTTTGAATTCTACTGTTTTGCTTTTTGAGCTAGCTTTTTGCCACATTAATCTGTTTGCTAGCATTTTGCTATACTTTTTTAATGGCATTTTGCTTATATTAGCTTTAGCAACTCATTTTCAGCTTCTTCAGCAAATTTCAGCCAGGCCATCCAGCACTGTGTCCATACACTATTTTCATACAAAAGCAATTTCTGCTTATTTCCATGTGACCTTGCAGAATGTTGTGAATCTCTGCTTGTCCTCCGTAGGGCTTCCTCTTGCTGCAGGGTACTCCCAGTCTAAGTCCAGTCCATCAAAGCCATGTTGTCTTAAGAACTTTAGAGCCGATTGAATAAATTTACTTCTGTTGGCTTTTGTTGATACCATGGTTGTAAATCTGAGAAGTTTGAAAGAAGAAGAAGAAAATAGTTATTAGACAGAAATGTGACATATCCATAATAAGCCTTACTGATTGTGTCATGTTAAACGTCACACTTTTCTGTTCCAAAGTTCCAGCCTCCGACTGCCAGCAGTGTTTTAAGATTGGGATTTCTGTGGGAATATACAAAGTCTCTATCGGCACCAAGGATTGGGTATTTTGAATTTGTTTTTGTTTGTTATTGTCAGAAAAACGGACCTGGTTTTGAGTCCGTTGAAGGATCTATAAAGCTCTTCATCATTATGCTCTAAAGTGGCCAGCTCATTTGCCTCATTAATAACAGCAAAGGCATAGATCAGGTGGGTACAGAGGTCTGGGCCGATGTTTGAAGGAATAAACCTCCCATGACCTGATCTATACTGGGACCAGTTGGTGAAATAACACACAAGTCTATAGGAAGACACTGAACATGTAAGAAAACATAGTTATTATTATTATGTTAGTGACTTTGTGCCAGATGCACTAATGTTACTGAGGCTATGTACTCACCCCAACTGCTCAGAAGCAGACAGAGGCCTGCAGCAACAGATGTTTAACCAGAAGATGTTACTCTCAGTTTAAAATAAATAAATAAAAAACACAATAAAAGTCATGTCTTACCTGCTGTTAGAATCAGCTTGTTCATGAGTGACTGATTTCTTTCTTGCACACCTTTTACAGTCTAAACTGGAGTTCAGAGTTTTCCTGTAAAAAAAAGGTATTAATAATCATTAACCTTAAGAAAATGTTTGTTTCAACATCTGGGATTTGCCTCTGTTGCATCATTAAAAACAAACAGCAGGAGACCTTTGACCATTGGAAAACAAACAAACAAACAAACAAACAAACAAACAAACAAACAAACAAGCAAACAAGCAAACACATTTTTGTCCTTAACAAGATTGAGTCAGGTCCTCTGGATGAATTCTTCTTTGTTGAAACATTTATTTTTTAATCCAAAATACTTCAGTCTGAGGAGCTGCAACAAACTCAGTCTTATAAATAGCACCTTCTCATATTGGATCAACCAGTTTGCTACTGACAGCAAAAACTAGTTGTTCACATGCAAAAGGAGGACTCTCAATCAGCCTGACAATTGTTCATTAATGCCCTGATGGCTGCTTGCTATTCACAGAGGGCTGTGATATTCACAATAACAGCATCGTAAGAGGGGGGCAGTTGAGCACGGAGGCCTTTGTAGCCCAAAACTATCCATAGTAACATGGTTTTCAGAAATATGTATCTGGACAATGATTTTGTTTTTGTTCCACTAAGCCCCAAAGTAATGCTATTCCAGGAATTATGGCTCAGTAAAGCACCACCCTGCCCGACAGCCTAACACGTCTGTTCTCTGATTGGATTGTTAAACTTGTGATTGACATGACATTGGCCAATCAGCTGAGAGGAAGAAAAATCCAGTTAAAGTTTGTATTTGTAAAACGAAACTCACAAGAAGAGATTTACACACAGTTTTTATGAACAGCCATCAAAATATTGTTTTCTTTCTTTCTCTTCTTTTCCCACAAAGTTCATCCATCCATTCATCCATCCATCATCTTCCACTTGTTTTGAAGTCAGTTTGCGAGGGCGGCAGCTTGAGCAGGGAGGTCCAGACATTTCGTTCCACATCACCTCTTCCAGCACTTCTGGGAGGCCACCTAGGCTTTCCCAGGTCAAACGAAACACATTGTCTCTCCAGCGTGTCCTGGGTATTCCCCGGGGTCTCCTCCCAGTCGGAGATGCCCGAAGCACTTCCTTAGGGAAGTGTCCAGGGGGCATTCTTACAAGATGACTGAACCACCTCAACTGGCTTCTTTAGATGTGGAGGAGCAGTGGTTCTACTCCGAGTCTCTCCTGGATAACTAATGCCCCTTTTGTCGGCACAGGTCGGATATTACGCAATATGTGCGTCGCAGACACCCACTTTACGCCTTCTCCATCGGATATTCCCAGCTGCGCCGCACCAGATTTTTGGTGTGGTTTCAGAGGGGTGACAGCCCGGACTCACCCGCGCCAGAAGGAGAATTCTGTGTGGACTAGAGCTGTTTTCACTGAAGCGAAGGAAGCGAACACGGAAGGACTTTACATGAATGACACGGTAAAAACAATTATTTGTTTTTAAAATTATAGCAAAGATGGGTCTTCAGCTGAACGTGTCCTTAATAAAATCACGTACTGCTCAAAACTGCAGGATTTTAAAAAGTAGGATCGCCACGAGCAACGCGCGCGGGCGGCTTAAAATGTAGCTCAATGAACAGATATAAAAATATATTTCATAGCTGACTTTATAGTACGAGGGCTCCTGAGCTCAACCACTCTTTAATAATGTCACGTAGTGGTCAAATCTGCTGCATTTAAAGTAGGTTCGCTTTGACTTCTTCCAAACATGTGCGTGCACTACGAAAATAAATTATAAAAATTTGAATATTAATTCAAATAACTCCAACAGGTTATAGTCAGTACATGAACATCTTGTGATTACACTGTGTTAGTTTGGATAATATCAGTGGTGTGTTTTTTTAGGTATTTCATGATATGTGTTACAAAGTACTAGGGAGAAAAAAATAGAAGCTAGCTTGACACATTTATGTCTATAAAACATTGAATATTAAAGCTGCTATATGTAACTTTTCTAACAATATATTTTTAACATATTTCTTCACTCTGTCACTAGAGTGATGTTAGAGAGGTAATCTCTGAAAAAAACTTAAAAAAAATATTGTCCCCTTGCTTCTCCAGGTGGTAAATAAGCATTTCTAAAACGAAAAAGTGACCCGCCATTTTCCAGCCAATAAAAACAAAGTTTGTAACCAGCCAATAAAAACCGAGCTTGAATTTGAATCAGCCAATAAAAACAGAGCTTGAATTTGATTTTCAACAGACCACAAGGGGGCAGAGCCATATATGGCTCTGAAGGGGAAGGATCAGAATGCTTTGCTTGTTGAAATTTTTTCTAAGTGCTGATGTTCTGCAGAAACTGCAGACTGAACCTTTAATTAAAATAACTCCAAATGTTGTGATTATACTGTTAGTTAAAAAAATCAAAAAAGTTTCTGGACTAAATTAACCACATTTTTCTTTTACAGTCACCAGAAGAAAATCACCAGAATTGAACAACCTGTGTCATCTTCTGTAGGAAGCCGTGAGACACCAGATGGAAATTTGTTACTTCTGTTTGTCACTTCAAACTTTTCCTATTAAACGTTATATTTTCTTAAGTGGTGTCCTGGAACATTCAATTTCCTAAACTTATTTTACAATGTGAAGTGTGTATAGTGTTTAAATCCATACTGGAAGTTAAGAGAACTTTCCATTTGCATTTGACCTTTAAAGAATCATAAGATAAAGATTATTAGAATCTGCTCAACTGTTATTACGTTATAAATTATTTGGTTCTAGGATGAAGTCATACAAAAAGAGTCAAAAATTAAAAGTGGCCAAAGTCCTTTTGACAGTTTAAAGTTAAAGAATTCACAGACCATCCATCTACCCATCCATCATCCATCCATCATCTGCGCCCAGCAGCATGCTTTGCCAGTGTAATGGACCTACCCAGGGTCAAACTAAGGTTTTGAACTGTCCAGTGATGACCTTTACTGACCTCTCAGTAAAGCAAGACATTTACTACAAAATCATTCATTTAGCTGTAATCTGATAAATATAGTCACCAAAAGAGACTATTTCTATCTTTGATTTTAGGCTGATGTGATCAAAAGAATAACTTTTGTCATTTTCATGATGTGTGCTTTTAAGCTGTGTTATTCTGTAAGAGTTTAAACTGTGTTCACTGCTGTGTCAAAGGTGCAGTCTCGGGTCACAGAGACCGGACGGTTTTGTTTAGAAACTCAGAGGACAGTAATCCGTGTTTTTCATGAAAGGGCTCCAGCTTGCTGTGCCTTTCCCTAAACAAATCTCTCTCTGCTCTGGCTGTAACCTTGGGTCTGATAAGGCAAGTTCACTCCTCTCTTTGTTCCTGCTTTTTAAGTTCTAACTGTGCGGAAACGCTTCAGAGTTTCTGGGAGCTTCGAAAGATGATGTGAACTTTCCAAAGAGCTGAATGACCACCAGTCACGCGCTAAGGACTCGTCATCCAGCTGGGACTGATAACATGTTGTTATGGGTCCATTTCGAACGAGCGTAAGCTCAAAAACTTTGTTTATTCCTTCCTGGAATAAGTTTATCTTGAAGTCAGAGGCCTGAAGCTGACATATTCTCTGATGACCAAGCGAAAACCAGGAGACGTTGAAACGTAAACCAGAACCCTGCTCGAAGGTATTGTACTGGTTCCCACAAGGACCCGTGCATCTGAAAAGCTACAAGGTCTTCCCTCTTACCGGGCGGTCGTCAAAAGGTAAAGAGCTGTTTACAAACGTACCTGGATTTTAGCAGAAGTCGGATGAGAAGTGTCACTCTGGTATCATGCTCACGATAATTTCTTCTTAAATCTTTCCTCCTATTCTTTCCCCTCCCAATCTAAGCTGGAAACTATAATTAAGTTTAAAGAGCCCTCAGACTAAATATGTTTAACATCTAGTATTTATGTCTGTTGTGTTAAATTTAAGTGTGCTGACGTATTTGAATTGAAAGAAAGTGAAATCATGTCAATCAAGTGTAATGGTGTTAATTTAGTTGATTCATTTTAAATAAATGATAGTGTCTCTTTGACATATCAAACTAAGTCAATGTCCATTGTCACTTAATGGCTCTGTTTATTTATCCATCATAAAGATCACAGAAATATTGGGTAAACTGAAAAAGAACAGAATCCGTGAATTTACTATTCAATCTGAATAAGTAAATTAATTAAGGTAAAGAGGTCAGTATTAATATTGACCTCCTCTTAACCCCTTACATCTGGTGGCTCGTACCGGTTCTGAAAGTTTATTGATATATTTGTGGTCTCTCATGAACTATAACGTCATGTTTGCATAAGAGGATCCAAGTTTTAAACTCTGAGGATAATAATTTTGGCTGGAAGTGTTCAAAGCAGGCAGATTCTGCATGTTTTTATCATTTGAAGCTGTGAGATTATTATCGTTTCAACTCTGTTAGACGCTGTTGGAAGCATTCAGGTGAAGTTGTTGTCAGCCGTGGTCTGTGGGGGTTCTGGTCCTGTTCGGTCCAGTTCACACGGACTCCTGTACGAAGCTTTGTTTGACCGCCGAGTCAAAAGCCTGAAAGCTAATTTAACATCTACAAGATTGCTGTTGTGGTATTTTACGTGTTAGAGCAGGTCAAAGAAGCATATAACTGTTAGAACGGTGTCGGATAGTGGTTCTGAAACCCGAGTTCTGCTTCCTTAAAGTGGACGGAACCGACCTTGACGCGCTCCGAGAGAGTCCGTGTTTGTTCAACAGCTGCAGTGCTGTGTTACTGAGCGTAACTAAGTTGGCCTGTCTAGGTGTGTTCGCCGCATGTTTCAGAATTTTGGAAAGTTAATTTGAAGCGTTGAGTTGTTTAAGAGTCTATAAAATTGTGGTCTGTTGTGCAAGCTAACGTTAAAAAGACGTGTCCGCATGTTTGTTTATGAGCTGTGATTGGATGAAACGAGAGCTGTGAGCTGTCAATCACTCGTAGCGAGCGCTGATTCGCTGTAGTGGGAACGCACGCCGTTGCGACCAACCCACTTTGTCGTCATTTCCGGTACTTCATTGGTCGAAGGCAAGAAAGCTACATTCACCATGAATGCATGAGTGATACACTGCAAACGCTGTGATTGATTTGTTGACGTCACGTATCTTGTAGCGAGCTCCGCCTCGCTCACGTACGAAGCTGGTGACGCGCTACGCACGCTGCGTTGGCCCGCCCATTCTTGTCGTCATTTCCCGATGCACTTTGAGTGACAAGCAGACGCAGTTCACACACACACGGTGAAAAGAGGTTTCACTAGAAGCTTAAAAAACTCATCTAAAGCCATCTAAACTGTCTAACAACATAAATTTGTCTCTGACAAGAACGTAGTTCGAGCGCTTATCACGGACACACTAGGAACTAATTCTGAAAAGGTTGTTTTTAGTTTAAATACTGAATAAACAAAATCAGTCTCTTCGTGATAAAATTAAGTCTCGAAGCTGCCCCCTGTTGGTTAAGAGACGTTGACAGATGAGTTTTCTCAAAAACATCATAAAAAAGTCAGCATTTTTATGGTGAAATTACCAGCTTTAAAAAATTGTTCTGTACACAAACAAAAATTCCTGTTTATTTTAAATAAAAATTTTAGAATAACAGAGGTACAGACAAACAATTGATGCTTATTTTAAATACTGAAGAGATTTAAAATAACTCTAAAAAGAAAAAAAAAATTTTTTTTTTTAGAATAACACCCACATGTACCAGTTTGTTGATTTTTACAGACTCAAAACAAATATGGATACACAATCAGATGACGTTGTACCATCCTCATCCTTGAAGGATGCTGAAGGAGAGCTGACTCCAGCGCAGGAGGAGGAGAAAATCCCAGCGCAGGTGGATTCAGACTCTGAGTCAGTAGACACAGATTGTGTTGATGAGGCCTTAAAACTGCTAACAAAACCCCTCGTAAAGTATGGTGAGGAGGTAGCAGCAATGGACAACTCGACTCTGGACACAGAGTTAGAAAGTCTAGCAACAGGTATAATCAAAAAAGAAGGTAAAAAGCTCAGCGCCGACCGTTTACCCAAATTGGCCCTTCTGTTGAAGGCCAGACTGGACCGTGAACTGGGGAAGAGCGACGACCTTGAGGTGGAACTGGCTGCTGAGAAAAATAAACACCAAGGTACCACTTTAGACTTTGTGTCGTACAAGAAAACGAAAAATACAGAGATTGAGAGTTTAAAAACTGATATACAGTCGCAAACAAAATCATATGAAGAAAGCATTCGTTCCAGAGGACAAAAATATGACGAGTCTGTGAGAGAGAATGAAAGATTACAACAACAGGTACAATCGCTGTCTAAAGCACTACAAGAGAGCACGGGACAAAGACAAGAAGCTCACAACCTGTGCACAATGTTGAAAGTTGAGTATGATAAATTAAAAGAACAACTAAAAGAGAGCACTCAATTCGAGGAACATAAAAAACTCAGTGAACAGTGCGCAACGCTGCAAACTGAAGTTGATCGTTTACGTAGAGAATTGACTGAAAGTAAGGTGGAACTGACCTTAACTAAAGAAAACCTTTTTAAAGAAAGGGAAAGGTGGGTGGATGTTGTGGCAAAGCAGTCTCAAGGCTTCCGACCCCCAACCCCAACACCTCCACCCGGTGATGCAGAACAGCTCATCGTACCTGTTAAGACCCGCCAGTCGGAGCAGGGATTTGCGTACTCAACAACGACACCGGCACAGGGATCACAGGTAAATGGGAATAACGATGGTTCTCAACTTTCTATTCCAATACCTGAACTCCAAAAGCTTTCAAGATAATGATGGTAATCGCGATGGTAATCGCAATGAACCGGGCATGGAGGACGAGGTAGGTTTTAAATACCTTTTCGGAAAAAACCTCCACCCTGTTGTAAAACAGTCAGTACAAGTGATGGCTAATTTCAGAGAAAAAACCATCAAGGAAATGAAACAGTGTGCCATAAATGTTTTCGAGGCCCACATGGAATGCAGAACACCCGTAGAGGTGTTCGCAAGTGCGAAGGACGAATCCCAATCGCTGGAGCTGGAAGGGACGCGTGCATCAGCTCCCTATCCTATAAAAGGCGAGAAGAAACAGATCTTTCAACCTGACAAACCACAAAGTGGAGGTGCCCGCTGGAAAAAGAACCCAAAGTGGTTCAAGCCAAACACAGAGGGTGAACAGAAAGATCAAAAGGGGGGTGCACGTCCGAAGAGTAAAGATTATGGGTACGGAGGTAACCCATATAACCAAGGGTGGTCCCAACAGGAACCCCCGTACCAAGGGTGGTCCCAGAGGGGACCCTCGAAACCAGGATGGTCCCGGAAGGGACGCCCGAGCCGTGGACCTGCTCCTCCTGCACCTCAGAAGGAACAATCTGAGATCAGACAACAGTCTCAAAAGGCAGAGAAAAAGGGCCCTAAACCTTTGACTGCAGAAGATTCAGAGATACTACGTCTGATGGTTGAGAATTTCAAAAAAACAAACAAGGATAACCAGCCTGGGGTAATGTGCAGCACAGTCGTTGACAAACACTCAGAGCACTCAATTAACAACAATGCCACAATTGCTGACGGTCACCAAGATACCGATGGTCAGGATGCTGACAATCAGGGTAATGACAGTCAAATCATTGACAGTCCAGAATGTGACAGTCAACAAAACGTTGACTGTAACCATGACTTCGTTGTTACGGAGTCCGAGGACCCCTCGTCAGGAAAAAGGGGGGAATGCTCACTCACCGTTGATAGTGGCTCGCC
>JBBPBX010066277.1:0-11158 GCA_038048925.1 Garcialebias charrua | reverse complement strand
GTGTCGTAAGTCGAGGACTACCTGTACTCCAGTCTACGACTACTCTACTCTGCGGCGGCTCTACTCTACGACTACTCAACTCTACAACTGCTCTACTCTACGACTGCTCTAAGACTACTCTACGACTACTCTGCTTTACGGATACTCTACTCTGCTCTGCTCTATGACTACTCTACTCTGACTACTCTACTCTAAGACTGTTCTACACTACTCTAAGACTATTTTACTCTGTGACTACTCTACTCTAAGACTACTCTACTCTAGGACTACTCTAAGCTGTGACTACTCTACTCTAAGACTACTCTACGACTACTCTACTCTATGGCTACTCTACATCTACTTTAAGACTACTCGACTCTAAACCTACTCTAATCTACTCTATGACTACTCTACTCTATGACTACTCTACTCTAAGACACTTCTACTCTAAGACTACTCTACTCTAAGACATGTCTACTCTAAGACTACTCTACTCTAAGACTGCTTTACTCTATGACTACTCTACTCCAAGACTACTTTACTCTATTACTATTCTGTTCTAAGACTACTCTACTCTAAGACTAATCTACTCTATGACTACTCTACTCTGCGACTACTCTACTCTACTCTAAGACTACTCTACTCTATGACTACTCTACTCTATAAGACTACTCTACTCTTCAACTACTCTACTCTACTCTACGGCTGCTCTAATACTACTCTAAAACTGCTCTACTCTATTACTATTCTACTCTAAGACTACTCTACGGTTGCTGTACGACTACTCTACCCTGCTCTATGGCTACTCTACTCTAAGACTACCCTAATCTACTCTATGCCTACTCTACTCTACACCTACTCTACTCTAATGTACTCTATGACTATTCTACTCTATGACTATTCTACTCTAAGACTACTCTACTCTAAGACTACTCTACTCTAAGACTACTCTACTCTAAGACTACTCTATGACTACTCTAAGACCACTCTACTCTAAGATCACTATAAGACTACTCTACTCTAAGACTACTCTACTCTAAGACTACTCTATGACTACTCTACTCTATGACTACTCTACTCTATGACTACTCTACTCTACGACTACTCTACTCTAAGCTTAATGAATCTGTCAACTGGGCTACAGATATATTCTTAAAAAAGTAAATGTAAATATTTACACCATGTCAGCTGACCAAAACAACAACACATTCATTTTATTAGTCTCCTTTTTTACTTATTAACATGCCAACAATTAGTTACATAAAATTATGCCAATATTTTTCTGATATATAGTATGGGTTATTAAAACCTTTAGCTCTTTGTGACTATCATGTCACAATCACTCAAATTTCACCTGGGCCTCATGTACAAAGACTTGCGTGGATTTCCTACTGAAAAGTGACGTACGGTCAAATCCAGAAAAGTGTGTACGCACAAAAAAATCCAGATGTATCAAACTGTGCGTACACCGGAATCCACGCACATTCCTTTTGTACATCACAATCAACGTGGAACTGAGCGCACGTGAGACACCTCCCCTGACACGCCTTCATTTACATATGTTAAACAGATGCAAATTACTTCCTGCATGTGTGAAGGACATGTTTGTTTGATCCCTGCGCGATCAGAAATCATTTCTAGATTCAGGAAAATAATGAATTTAATATAATATGAGTGAGGAAAAAATCCTAAGTAAGAATAGTAATAAAATGTGTTCATCACGCAAAGAACGAGTGATTGTGTGTCGGTATTTGTGTGTGCGCGCACCCTGCTTTGGTGCGCAACGGCTCATCCATTCATTCTGAGTGAAAATATTAACTTTGCGCACGAGTTTATTACCATAATTACTGTAAACACAGAGGAACTTGGATGTTTGGTTGAACATAGATCTTTGTTTATTTAATAGATGATATGAAGAAACGAGTCTCTGCGTCTCAGTGGAGAGTTTTCATGACATGACGTGATGTTGGAGTCTCCAAACGCTGCGCGCAGCGCGCGCCGCAGCCTTGTGCGCAGTCTGTTTGTCTGTGAAGCTGTTACTCTCCAACAAGTTATATATGGTGTACTTTCACGTGTCATTTTGGAGAAATCTACAATAAACGCAGATTATGAATCACCTCCAGCTGCCGTGTGAGGGTGCGCGCGCGCTCCAAAGCGCGACCACTCAGCCTTTGGAATCATATAGATGAGACCATTCTATTGGACATGATCCGGCTTTGTGTGGACTGGAATGGCACAGTCCCGATCGACCTGCCAGCTCCCTCTGGAAAGCTCGGGAACAGTTTGATCGCTGCTTCTGCACGCGTTGTGCACGGTTCCTGCGTTGTGCTCCAGAGCGCAGTGCCAAAATGAAAAAGGATTATTCCTGAAAACGGCTGATAAGCCATATCATAGATCAGAAAATTATATCTGTTTATAAATAAATGCTCTGCGTGTTATTATTTATTATATCCTCCAGTAAGGCTGAATCCGTTCCTGTTAAATGTATTTTTTGCACAACTTTGCGCGTCCTTTATTTGCGTCCATGTGGATGTAATAATTGTTATCATGTGTGTTTGGTGGGAATATTAATCATTTTCACATCATGAACAGTTAATAATAATAATAATAATAATAATAATAATAATAATAATAATAATAATAATAATAATAATAATAATAATGAATTCAATTTATAACGCACTTTTCATTAATGAAAATCTCAAAGTGCTACAAGGTGCAACATAATTGAATGTCAATAAAACAAATAATAAAACAATTAAAATCAACAACAGTATCAGCTATGATCAAAAGTAGAATCATGAGGAGTATAGTATGCTCGGTTGAAAAGAAAGGTCTTCAAGCCGCTCTTAAAGTCAACCACAGACTGTGGGGCTTCAGTTTCTCTGAATCACCTGTAAGTGTCGCCAAAGGAACAAGAACCACAGAAACGTGCGTACGCCTGCTCGGGAGCTGGCGTGGAAATGTACTTGGATGCGCACATATTCACGTTCAGTTCAGTTTTGATACATACGGGGTTTTGCGTGGATGGTGCCGTACGCAAGGTTTTTGTGCGCACGCACGGTTGATACATGAGGCCCCAGGAGTTTGTACAAATGTGCTGTTTAGTGTTCTACAGTACTTTTGTTTTAGTTTATTTTGTGTCCCCAACTAGTCCTCAATACTCACAACCCGGTAAAATACCAGTTTAAGAAGTTCAAAGTTTCCTCCTACTGTTTGTAGCACTCTGTAATGATAAAGTACGTTTTTTTAAAGCATATACTGAAAAATGCTGATAATTCTCCTGCTGGTCCTCAGCTGGCTTGAAATCTGTCCAAAATAGCTATCTCTTAAATCATTTATGTCTTTTTATTTACATCCATCAAAACATTAATAATTAATTAATATTTTATTAAACTATTTATAGTTTTTTTCAGTATATCATGATACCTTGGTTTAGCTTACAGTGTTCTTAGTAGGCCTATCACATCAGTTTGACCTGGAATCCTTAACAGCAGCAACTAAAGCTAGGAACCAAGCGTTAAAGATTTCTATCTCTAAAATCCAAATGGATGCGATAAACACAGCACACATTATTCCACAGAACAGGTGGTTGATTACGTCTGCAAATACCATGAGAAGGATCATACCAACCGTGCCATCATCTCAGAACAAACAGCTCCTCACATGCTGCAGCAGATGGACACCAGCAGAAGATGGAGCTAAGAATAAAATGCAATGAACAAACGACATAGGATGACTGAGGGCCACATGGTTGATGAATCCTGCCTTCTATTCAAACATGCTGATGGTGGGTTGAAAAGCTGCCACTCTGCTACGTCCTGCACGACCCATGTAAACTGTTGGGGTTTTACTGATGTTTGCTGAAAAAATAAAACCAGATTTTTAATTTAGTGGCTTATTTTCTGCCAAACAACAGAACCTAAACAAAGCTGTGGGATGTTGAAAGCATGAGACCACATTTGAACCTTATTCAAACTGTTTAGCATAGCTCAACAGAGAAAAGCAGCCATTAAACCTAGCCCATCACTTTGTATCTATAGATGCAAGGCTTTGAGTACAACTGAAAAGGGGCTGTTATGTATTGTATATTTAAACAGGACTAGCCTAAAATTGTCCCTTTTTAGAGAAGCATGGACTCATAGAACAAGAAAGAGGTTCTGTCATGTGTCATAATGTCCTTTCAAATCGTGTATGAAAATTGTGTAATAAAAATATTCAATTTAACACTTCAAAGCTCATTTTACATTTTTGTATCATTGCACATCATGCAGTTAGACAGCGCTTTGTGCTTTCATCCTGAACCAAAGCAAACTATAGAAACTGTGTCCAAAAATATTCCTGAAGTGGCTGATGTTTACGTGTCCTTCCACGACGATTTGTTAGAGATGATTTGATGAGCAACACTATTACACTATCCTTTCCAGGAAATACTGTAGACAAATTTGAGCCAATCATTTGATCTGTCTCTCAAAGTTTGAAGTGAGATGATCGAGACAAACCACAGTGAAGAGTTCATTCATGACAGAATGAAGCCCAGCAGTGCAACACCTGCCTTGCATCACTGAACTCTCCATAACTTTGTATTTGTCCACAAACAGAAACGTGCAGAGGTTAAAAGGGTCAGAAAACTTAATGCACTATGTGGCGTGTCACATAAAACAATTTGCGGTGTTTTTCATGGCAACCATTTGGAAGATGGCATCCACACAACAACAAAAAAAATCAAAATATCCATAGCCGATCGTTGGCTGAAGCATTTTCTCAGTCACAGCTAGAAGAAACCCTGAGTGTCACAAGGTGCTGGTCAATAAAAGAAGATGCCATTACTAAAAGCAGCCCTAAAAACACCCAAGGCTTATGGTGTGATTGAACTGAAGCCACAAGCTGAGTTAGGCAGGATGGATTGTTGAGTAGCTGTGAACTCATAATTTTATGAGAATTCAACAAATTAACTTAACAGATGGAACTTCGTGAATGTTTAAAGGGGACCACATATTGCTTTTTAAAATTTTTATGGTATTTCTTTGGGGTTAAAAAACAGTGTTCATTCAATTTAATACACAAAATAATTCTTAGATAATCAATTATACCCTTTTTAATTCTGCCATTTTTAACTTTCGTTTTGAACGACCGGTTTATGATGAGGAGGTCTTGTGGCACGCCCTTCAAAGATCTGCTCACATTAACTCCGCCCTCCAAAGGCAGACGAGGAAGTTACTGCACGTTTCTTTTGCCTCCTTCTGACTCTCCCTCCCTCTGACTCTCCCTCCCTCTGACTCTCCCTCCTTCTGCCTGTGGCGCAGCTGTAGGGGAGCAAAGCACACACACACACAAGCACAGCAGCACAGCGGGGGCTTTTTTATCTGCGTCCCTCCGAGGAGCACGTGCGGGCCGGCACACATACACACACACACACACTCACAGCGGGCTTTCTTTTTATCAACACTACCTGACGCTCTGATGGAATTAAATAGGAGCTCCAAGTGATCTTGGTCTGGCTGAACCTGTATGTGAGGACACACACACACGCGCACACACGGGTTTGGTTGCGTTAAGTAGTCTGTCCTGCTAATGACACATAAACCAACACACACACACAGAAACATGCGCATCTGTTCCCATCTGAAAACTATCAATTTTAAATCCATTATCTGCGCCACGAGGGTCAGAGAGTTAGCTGGCTAGACTCTGTGACATTTTTAGCCATGAAATCAGGAAAAACAACCGTCAACTCTTTTATACTGGAGTGGGTTGAGCCGCACCAGGGGTTGCTAGGTGAGGGGGCTGGACTCAGGTTCGAGGTGGGTTGTCCTCGCGCCTGTGACGTAACAGGCGCGATGATTTCAAAACGAAACCTATCTTATCACAGTTAAATAAATCTACTTAGAGTAAATAAACCACTGGGTGCATTTTTTTGGCCTTAGGACTGTTTTTTTATGGAGTAAATACCCAAAGTTGAGTAAAAAAAACATTAAAAAGTGAATTTTGAATATGTGGTCCCCTTATACTTGAGGTGCTACTGATCTTTGTGAATTAATCTCAAAGACCTTAAAGTGAATAGATGTCAGTGCTAAGAAACACGAAACCAGAAGAAAAAAATAGTTTGCCCACTACTATGTTGATAAAATGGATGTGCTGACATCCTTATCAAAGGAAACATTTTTTTTGTTCTGGATAATCCTGTGTACCTTGTTATCATCTGCAAACTTGAAAAATAAATAATAAAATAAGATAATGGAGAGTGGGCAGGCAGGTATGCACAAGTGATATGATCTTTGTCACAAGAAACAAAAAGTTATTTTATTAAGTTCAAGTGATTTATTATTATTATTTTATTGATAACGTTAGATCCCCTCCTTGGAGATGAGAACTCCCTTTCCACTTTAAGACACAAGCAGATTTTTCCTAATATTAAAGAGACATAACTTTAAAAAAAGCGAACAATCAAATTTGAGTGAAATACATTATTCTGCAGAGCTTCAGAACCAAAGTTAAATATGTTTTTGTGCTGAGTAAAAAAAACGAAATAAAATACAACTCGTTTGAATGATCTCAATTCTCCAAACAGTGAGCAGTCATCGTGTCTCCAACTCTTTGCAATGATGTCTAATGACTTTCTGTTTGCTCAGTGGGACATAAAAAGTTGCCAGCATTACCTCACACATGGATAAAATATAATTTGGTGTTAAGAAAGTGTTCCAACAAAAGCATCAAGCTGTTTTCTAAAATAAACGTCACCTACGCAACCGTTGCCAAATATAAACCACTGTTTACACTACAGTCATTGACCATTAATAATAATAATAATTAATAATAATAATTAATTCAATTTATAACGCACTTTTCATTACTGAAAATCTCAAAGTGCTACACATATATTGAATGCTACACACATTCATAAACCGGTGGCGGCAGACTACCATGCAAGGTGCTTTCCAGTCCTACCGGGAGCAACTCAGGGTTAAGTGTCTTGCCCAAGGACACAACGACACATGGTGCGGGTCCCGGGAGTCGAACCGCCAACTTTCCGATCGGGAGACGACTGCCCTTACCACTACGCCACGGCCGCCCTTTACTAGTTTCTATGGTTACAACTTTGCATTGTGTAAAAAATACAGAAAGTTGAAGATGTGGGCATTTTCAGTGAGAACTAAAACTTGTTTTAATTAAACAAGAATACACACACTGCAACAAAGCAGGAGGAAATGTGGAGCTGAAATCATAACTAAAACATTAGCATCAGCTGTGTATCGAGCAACACTATCCTGAGTCGGTTTTCTGCTTTTATAGTTTTCGTCGACAGCGGGTATTCGTTGTGTCAACTTTATTTGTATCATGACTGCATGACCTGATCATCTTTTGGACTGAGCAAATCAATAAATGCTGATTGTCGTGCCATAGCTTCTGGAGAAGCTTCTTCTGGACAAAGAAGAAAAATGAAAGTAGAGGTTTACACAAAACAAAGACTGATTTTAAACACAGGATTAAGTCTCGTGTTTCTACCTTTCAAAGCTTTTAAACTAAGCCCCAGTCAGTTTAGCTCCTTCATGGATGTCACCAAAACATCTCTCATGTGAACCAGGCTGACAATGACCCACAGGAGGGAGTGGAGGAAAAGTGATTTGCATGTGAGTTTAATCCACTTAGTAAGGTGTTGTCATCATTGTATGTTCCTGTACAATGGTGAAAGTAATTCTCTGCATTCAACCATCACACCTGAGATATGTGGGCATGATGGCGGGGACTCAAACCGCGACTTTCTGGCTCTAAGTCGTGTAAGAGACGTGAGATAGTTTAACCTGACACACTTCTACTTTAATTAATTACTTATTCAACACTCGATCAAGGAGAGAATAGTGATTCACAGATTCTCTTCTTTTTCAGGATTACACAATAAATTGTGTGATCAGATGAATGGATATGAGTGATAATGAGACGTAATTATATTTGATCCATCAGAGATGCAACCATTTATTTAAACAAATCATTAATCGACATCATATACAGGTAGTCCTCGACTTACGGCAGGCTCGACTTACGGCGATTCGACTTTACGAACGCATCCCATTGAAAAGCATTGCTTCTAGTTACACCGTTTATGCGCTTATGCGCCTTTAAATTTACAGGAGGGGAGGGGGGAGAGCACTCGGTGGAGGGAGGGGGAGTAGCTTCAGTGGAAATTTACTCCAGACCGCATGGTTTGGGCAGACCGGAGCAGACAGAGCAGAGGAGGTTAGGAGCTGTGGACTGAGTGAAGCAGCTAGAAGCTGCTGAACTCGGAGGAGCAAGAGCTAACATGCTAACAGACATTGCTGTAAATGCTGTGGACTACGTGAAGCAGCTGGAAACTGCAGAACTCGGAGGTGCAACAAGCTAACATGCTAACACATGGAGACCAGCATACTACAGTAGTAGGTAATTAACTATTCTTTTCCTTAAAAATGGCTCCTAAATATATGTGTTTTTTGATAATTATATAGGGTAATGTGTTAGGATAGGCTAAGTGCTTGGTAAAATAAAGTACTGTACGTATGAGGTGCCGTTTGGACGTATTTTCCGACTTACAGTGATTTACGACATGCGAACGGCCGTAGGAACGGAACTCGTTCGTAAGTCGGGGACTACCTGTATACAGTGGATTGGTCTAATCGGCTTTGCCTATAAGTTAACACATCAAACAGTTGAAAATCACGCGTCAGTAACTTCACTAATCAACGTATCTTTCAAGGAACAACAGACTAAATTATGAGATCTTAGAATAACTTAATCTGCAGGCTTTTAGCTTAAAGTTCTGGTGAGGATGGATAAGGAAAAAGTTTAAGGAGGAGAAAGATGGTGGAAGTAAAGGGAAGAGAATTATCTTGAAGTGTTTAACCAGAGCCGTTGCTTCTCCACATCGAGAGGAGCCAGTTGAGGTGGCTCGGGCATCTGGTTAGGATGCCTCCTGGACGCCTCCCTGGTGAGGTGTTCCGGGCATGTCCCACCGGGAGGAGACCCAGAGGAAGACCCAGGACACGCTGGAGGGACTATGTTTCTCGGCTGGCCTGGGAACGCCTTGGGATTCCCCCAGAGGAGCTGCTCCAAGTGGCTGGGGAGAGGGAAGTCTGGGCCTCCCTACTTAGGCTGCTACCCCCGCGACCCGACCCCGGATAAGCGGAAGAAAATGGATGGATGGATGGATGTTTAACCAGAAAACAAGGCACACTCTTCGATCGGCATCCGCTGGACTCAGGTTCGCTATGAACAACAACTTTTTACCCTTGCGAAGATTCATCGTCCAAGCTACGGTAAAGTTGGGTTAGCCTTAACGTGCACGTACCATCCATCCAGCTACGTTTTTTGCAGGCTTCCAAGTGTTCACCTTCAGCGACTCGCATGAGGTCCGCATCAACTGAACCGAGGTAGTGGCACTGGTTCTGGTTGGTTTTCAAGATAAAAGTATTCCCTGAAAGGAAAATTCATTCAAAGTTGGAGCTTTAAGCTCGAGGCGGACTTTATTGCTGGCATGCTATAAGTCCTTAGCTGATGATGAGGTCTTTGACTCAATGACCAGCGTCCATACAGCTTTTAGGAGAAATGTTCATCTCTACTTCTCCAGCAAGACTGGGGAAGAAACAGGAAATAGAGTTTTTGAAGGGAACTTGACGTCAGAGTTTCCTGTCTGTTTCATTGATTTGATAACCAGGAGTAGGAGGGGGTTAGGTCAAGTCAAAGAGTTCACTTGAAGTCAGACGAGTGAAGAATTGTTTTAAAAACAGAGAAAGATAGTTTTAAAAGTGGACAGAATTGAGACACCAGTTAAATCATTCAACTTGATTAAACTGTTCCTCATTTCTAAACAAAATTAACAGACCACTCTGACATCGTCCTTCAACTTAAACACAGTTTGAACACCATCATATGAAGAAATAACCAGTATAGTAACACATGATCATAAAAATGACAGAAGGTTATTCTGTTGATTACATTTGAATTAGAACAAATTTAAAGAATAAAAACAGTCTCTTGTGATTGAATGTGTTCTAGATTCAAACTAAATGGAATAAATCAGTGTTCTGTCCTTCACTGAAGGCTCTCAGAGAAAAGGTGCCTCGCTGAGAGATTAATGCCCCTTTTCCACTTGCCGGTTCGGGTCGGTTATTGCGCAATATATGCGTGCCAGAAGCGAGCTGGACGCATTTTCCACCTCACATATGAGCCGCGCCGCACCGCGATTCCGGACTGATTTCAGAGCAGGGTTCAGGCGAGCTGTAAGCGCGCCGTCCTTCACGTCATAAACAGGGGCGTAGCCAGAATTTTATGAGGGGCGGTTTGTTTAAAGGAGACCACAGATAGGTTTTTAAATTTTTTATGCTATGTCTGTGCGCTATCCAGACAATGTTCATTCAATTTAATACACAAAATAATTCTTAGATAATCAATTATACCCTTTTTAATTCTGCCATTTTTAACTTTCATTTTGAACGACTGGTTTATGATAATGAGCTCTCATGGTCACGCCCTTCAAAGATCTGTTTACATTAACTACGCCCTCTGTAACACCCAGTATCTCTAATCTGTTGTTGTTTTAAAATTAGCTCTATTTTTATTACTCATTTGACTTACTGTTAGTGCTAGCTTAAGATAACTTACCAAAAGCCGTCTGCGCGCGCCGCCATTATCTGCTCCCTTTAGCCCGAATCCGATGCTAAAAATAGCTTGTTCCTCCTCCGTCCTTTTATGTCCGCTCGTTGCATGCGGCGCTTTTGGGAGCGATCTCTCTTCAGTCCAGACATACACAAAGTTCACTGAGTGTCTCCAGTTAATTTATCCGTATGAGGCAACCTCTGACCAGCCAGCCAGCTCCCAGCCGCAGATGGTCTCTTCGCCGGCAGTCTGCTCGTTGCAGCTCCCAGCAGCTCCCAGCCGCAGATGGTCTCTTCGCCGGCGGTCTGCTCGTTTTCCGTCTGCCGGCTGCTCGTTGGGAGCGATCGCTAATACGCTAAAAATTGAACTAAAACGTAAAAATAACAATTATACTTTATTTATAAAGCCATTTAAAACAACCACAGCTGCAACAAAGTGCTGTACACATGAAATTAAGAACATTTAAACAAAAGATGAGATGAAATCAGGAAAAACAACCGTCACGTCTATTATACTGAAGTGGGTTGAGCCTAACCAGGGGTTGCTAGGT
>JBBPBX010066276.1:0-19713 GCA_038048925.1 Garcialebias charrua | reverse complement strand
ATTAAAGTGCGACTAAACCCAAAATTAACTTTTTTTAGCTGATAAACTCCCTAGAATGTGTTTAAAATGTTATCTAGCACTATGGCTGTGTTTATTCTCACATAATTGTGCATATCTGTGTAAATTGGCAATATTTGGCAATATTTGGTCTAAAAATGTGTTTACGGTAGTTCTATGGGTTGAACTGGTGGATTACACCTTAATTTTCTTATTTGTGCAAACGCTCATGTGTGACATGTCTGCTCATGTGTGATGTCACACAGGTGGTTCAAGCAGAGCCAATCCCCTGCAGAGATGAGAAGTGCATACCTTATATGGAAATGCTGCATTTCACTCCTGACAAGCGGTTTTATTTTTATTTTCATTTTCATTTTTTTAGGCCTTTGGTTTTGGATGGAATGGGTGGAATGGATAAATACATCTACATGTTTATTCTTTGTTGTTGCTTGGTGTATGTTGTTGGCTAGAGGTTTAATTTGTTTTAGGTTGTTGCAGGTGGAGGCGTGAACAAAAGCACAACTCTACCTCCACCCCTCCTTGTCTCTCGACACGCCCATTTTCAGGAAGATTTTGGAAGGAGGAGTTACCGATCCACAGGGGTTTAGTCGCACTTTAAATGTTTAATGTTTTAGTTTTAGTTTTAGTTTTAGAGTTGGTGTAAATTTTCATACTCTTATACCACTATGCAAAAACTCAGGACAGTGTTAGTTTTACTATTTTATGCTTATGTCTATTATTATATGTTTCAGTGTTTCAATGTTTAGATGTTTACTGTTGCACCGAGGGACTGAGAGAAACGCAATTTCGGTCCTGTGTATGTCCTGTACAGTACATATTGCAGATCTGACAATAAAGTTGACTTTGACTTTGACCAGCCTGATCAAGAAAGGTAATCAGAGACTCTACGTCAGGGGTCCCCAAACTTTTTCCTGAGGGCCACGTAACTTTTCCCTTCTCTGGTGGGGGGCCGGAGTCAGTTTGTAACAGGAAAAAGTGTGACGATTGCAGGAGTGCCTAAATGTAAAAATGAATTGTTTTCCAGAAAGCACAATCAAATAACCCTCTCTGGGTTCTTCACAGAAAAGTCAGAAGATAAATAATAACACTATTAATAAAATAAATAATAACACTATTAATAAAATAAATAATAACACTATTAATAAAATAAATAATAACCAAATAACCCTCTTTGGGTTCTTCACAGGGATTCATAGTGTTGCTGCAGATTGTATTTTTTGAATACCGCCACCGCCTCATTACAGATGAGACAGCCTTTTCTTTGCATTGAACAAAAAAATAATCGTTTGTCCACCACTGCAGCTTAAATGCCCTGCATTCTGAATCAGTTTTTCTCTTACCTAATCTTTTCACCATTATTCCATTCTGTCTTTGAGATGGGCGGGTTTAGGATTTTTTTCTGGGGGTTGCCAGATAGGGGCACAGACCGCAGAAGGGTGGAACAGAATGTCACGTTTTGGATGTGTCAGCGTTTTTCCCCAAACGCTGACACAATAAATTAAATGTGGAACAACAGTTCAAAATAGTTCATAACTAAGGAACATTTTATTGCAAAAGTCCAACTTTATTATCAAATACAAATACACATGTGAAAAAAAATCTAAATGCTCTCTGGTATTGTTCTGGGGGCCGGACCAAATGTGGAGGTGGGCCGGATCCGGCCCGCGGGCCATAGTTTGGGGACCACTGCTCTACGTCCTCAGACGGCTGAGACGAGCTGGTCTGAGCTAATGGGGCGGTCGTGGTGCAGTGGTGATGGCAGTCGACCCCTGATCGGAAGGTTGGAGGTTCGAATCCCGCATCCGCCCACCATGTGTCGTTGTGTCCCTGGGCAAGACACTTAACCCCGAGTTGCTCCCGGTAGGTCTGGATGGCGCCTTGCAAGGCAGGCTACCACTACCGGTGTATGAATGTCTGAATGAATGGGTGGATGGCTGGTATTGTAAAGCGCTTTGGGGCTCCTCACAGGGGGCTGGAAAGCGCTATATAAATAAGCTCCATTTACCATTTATATATATATATATATATATATATATATATATATATATATATATACATATATACATATATATATACATATATATATACATATATATACATATATACATACATATGTGTGCTTTTTGCTGGTAATAACACTGCAGATGCTAAATGCAAGGCAAAGAACATAAACTTCTCTGTGTAAGCTGGAGAGCCTATAAATATATTACTTGCCACTTCTGTTCTTCGGGGCACTCTCATTAAATGTTTAATTCAGCCACACCAACTAACAGCAGACGACCCAGTTAGGAGACCTACTGCTAATGAAGCTGAATCCTCATCTACACTGTCTGCATCGAATATCAGAAAAGTTTTGATTACCTCTGCCTCAACTCTTTTTAAACTTCCCTGGTAATAAAAAGAAAAGGGTTTATTTTTACCGCACTCTGTAGTTCTAAAAGAAACAAACAACAACAACAACAACAACAAAACTCTGGTGGCTTGTTTTGAGTTCCATTGAGTGATAAATAAAATGACAGGATGGCTCAGAGTATAATTCATGATAAAGGTGGGAGAGAGTAGTTATTGTTTAATGTATTCTTTTAAAATATTTCCCAAGTGCTGCACATTCCATGCCTGTGGCATTAGTGAAGACTTCACTGTCTTAAAGGAGAAAATAACAATAAGGCCAGCTTTATGTCCTGTGAAATTAGACTCAATACATAGCCACATATTTTCTGTCCATTGGTTTCACAGCCTTCTTTCCTGTGGGTGAAATGCACATTTATCACTGTGCATCTTTTTTATTTTATTTGTTACCGGTATATATAATTTGCATATTTTATGTCATGCCTGGAAAACAGAGCAACAAATGTTGTGGCCTGCTTGTAAGTTTTTGATGTATGGGTGTAAAGAAAGAGTTGCAATCTTTTCGTTGTACCCTTGGTGTTCTGAAAGTAATCTTGAGTTTAGGTTGAAACTAATCAGAAGGTCTTCAGCACATTCTAACAAACTGCATCCGTTGTCTCTCCATGCACCCACTGTGGATGGTTTCTGGGGGCCCCCACTGAACATAAGATGATCTGTGGGCGTCCAGCTACAAGTACTTGGGTGTACACATGAATGAAAACATCAGCTGGAGCAACAACACCACCAGCCTGATCAACAAAGGTCATCAGAGACTCTACTTCCTCAGACGGCTGAGACGAGCTGGTCTGAGCAGCCCAGTTCTCACCTCCTTCTACAGGTGTGCAGTGGAGAGCATCCTGTGCTCCAGCATCAACGTGTGGCGTGGAGGCTGCACAGCTGCAGAAAGAAATGGTAAATGGAGTAAATGGAGCTTATTTATATAGCGCTTTCCAGCCCCCTGTGAGGAGCCCCAAAGCGCTTTACAATACCAACCATCCACCCATTCATACACACATTCATACACCGGTAGTGGTAGCCTGCCTTGCAAGGCGCCATCCAGACCTACCGGGAGCAACTCGGGGTTAAGTGTCTTGCCCGGGGACACAACGACACATGGTGAGCGGACGCGGGATTCGAACCACCAACCTTCCGATCGGGGGTTGACTGCCATTACCACTGTGCCACGATCGCTCTGCAGAAAATCTCTGCAGAGAGTGGTGAAGGCTGCACAGAAGACTGTTGGAGTCAGTCTCCCCACCATCACAGACATCTACACCTCCAGATGCAGGAAGAGGGTCATACCTGCATCATGAAAGACCTCACTAACCCAGCACACACACTTTTTGCCCCACTCCCCTAAGGAAGGAGGTTGAGGAGCATCAAGTGTAGAACCACTAGACTGAGGAACAGCTTCTACCCTAAGGCTGTTAGAACTCATGAATCTCTAACCAGAATATTCACTGTGAAAATCACATCATGTTGCTGCTGATCTGTTTCATGTTGCTGCTGATCTGTTTCATGTTGCTGCTGATCTGTTTCATGTTGCTGCTGATCTGTTTCATGTTGCTGCTGATCTGTTTCATGTTGCTGCTGATCTGTTTCATGTTGCTGCTGATCTGTTTCATGTTGCTGCTGATCTGTTTCATGTTGCTGCTGATCTGTTTCATGTTGCTGCTGATCTGTTTCATGTTGCTGCTGATCTGTTTCATGTTGCTGCTGATCTGTTTCATGTTGCTGCTGATCTGTTTCATGTTGCTGCTGATCTGTTTCATGTTGCTGCTGATCTGTTTCATGTTGCTGCTGATCTGTTTCATGTTGCTGCTGATCTGTTTCATGTTGCTGCTGATCTGTTTCATGTTGCTGCTGATCTGTTTCATGTTGCTGCTGATCTGTTTCATGTTGCTGCTGATCTGTTTCATGTTGCTGCTGATCTGTTTCATGTTGCTGCTGATCTGTTT
This sequence comes from Garcialebias charrua, assembly GCA_038048925.1. Lineage (NCBI taxonomy): Eukaryota > Metazoa > Chordata > Actinopteri > Cyprinodontiformes > Rivulidae > Garcialebias > Garcialebias charrua. Next base: position 15,349 of record JBBPBX010066276.1, on the reverse strand, counting down.
CATGTTGCTGCTGATCTGTTTCATGTTGCTGCTGATCTGTTTCATGTTGCTGCTGATCTGTTTCATGTTGCTGCTGATCTGTTTCATGTTGCTGCTGATCTGTTTCATGTTGCTGCTGATCTGTTTCATGTTGCTGCTGATCTGTTTCATGTTGCTGCTGATCTGTTTCATGTTGCTGCTGATCTGTTTCATGTTGCTGCTGATCTGTTTCATGTTGCTGCTGATCTGTTTCATGTTGCTGCTGATCTGTTTCATGTTGCTGCTGATCTGTTTCATGTTGCTGCTGATCTGTTTCATGTTGCTGCTGATCTGTTTCATGTTGCTGCTGATCTGTTTCATGTTGCTGCTGATCTGTTTCATGTTGCTGCTGATCTGTTTCATGTTGCTGCTGATCTGTTTCATGTTGCTGCTGATCTGTTTCATGTTGCTGCTGATCTGTTTCATGTTGCTGCTGATCTGTTTCATGTTGCTGCTGATCTGTTTCATGTTGCTGCTGATCTGTTTCATGTTGCTGCTGATCTGTTTCATGTTGCTGCTGATCTGTTTCATGTTGCTGCTGATCTGTTTCATGTTGCTGCTGATCTGTTTCATGTTGCTGCTGATCTGTTTCATGTTGCTGCTGATCTGTTTCATGTTGCTGCTGATCTGTTTCATGTTGCTGCTGATCTGTTTCATGTTGCTGCTGATCTGTTTCATGTTGCTGCTGATCTGTTTCATGTTGCTGCTGATCTGTTTCATGTTGCTGCTGATCTGTTTCATGTTGCTGCTGATCTGTTTCATGTTGCTGCTGATCTGTTTCATGTTGCTGCTGATCTGTTTCATGTTGCTGCTGATCTGTTTCATGTTGCTGCTGATCTGTTTCATGTTGCTGCTGATCTGTTTCATGTTGCTGCTGATCTGTTTCATGTTGCTGCTGATCTGTTTCATGTTGCTGCTGATCTGTTTCATGTTGCTGCTGATCTGTTTCATGTTGCTGCTGATCTGTTTCATGTTGCTGCTGATCTGTTTCATGTTGCTGCTGATCTGTTTCATGTTGCTGCTGATCTGTTTCATGTTGCTGCTGATCTGTTTCATGTTGCTGCTGATCTGTTTCATGTTGCTGCTGATCTGTTTCATGTTGCTGCTGATCTGTTTCATGTTGCTGCTGATCTGTTTCATGTTGCTGCTGATCTGTTTCATGTTGCTGCTGATCTGTTTCATGTTGCTGCTGATCTGTTTCATGTTGCTGCTGATCTGTTTCATGTTGCTGCTGATCTGTTTCATGTTGCTGCTGATCTGTTTCATGTTGCTGCTGATCTGTTTCATGTTGCTGCTGATCTGTTTCATGTTGCTGCTGATCTGTTTCATGTTGCTGCTGATCTGTTTCATGTTGCTGCTGATCTGTTTCATGTTGCTGCTGATCTGTTTCATGTTGCTGCTGATCTGTTTCATGTTGCTGCTGATCTGTTTCATGTTGCTGCTGATCTGTTTCATGTTGCTGCTGATCTGTTTCATGTTGCTGCTGATCTGTTTCATGTTGCTGCTGATCTGTTTCATGTTGCTGCTGATCTGTTTCATGTTGCTGCTGATCTGTTTCATGTTGCTGCTGATCTGTTTCATGTTGCTGCTGATCTGTTTCATGTTGCTGCTGATCTGTTTCATGTTGCTGCTGATCTGTTTCATGTTGCTGCTGATCTGTTTCATGTTGCTGCTGATCTGTTTCATGTTGCTGCTGATCTGTTTCATGTTGCTGCTGATCTGTTTCATGTTGCTGCTGATCTGTTTCATGTTGCTGCTGATCTGTTTCATGTTGCTGCTGATCTGTTTCATGTTGCTGCTGATCTGTTTCATGTTGCTGCTGATCTGTTTCATGTTGCTGCTGATCTGTTTCATGTTGCTGCTGATCTGTTTCATGTTGCTGCTGATCTGTTTCATGTTGCTGCTGATCTGTTTCATGTTGCTGCTGATCTGTTTCATGTTGCTGCTGATCTGTTTCATGTTGCTGCTGATCTGTTTCATGTTGCTGCTGATCTGTTTCATGTTGCTGCTGATCTGTTTCATGTTGCTGCTGATCTGTTTCATGTTGCTGCTGATCTGTTTCATGTTGCTGCTGATCTGTTTCATGTTGCTGCTGATCTGTTTCATGTTGCTGCTGATCTGTTTCATGTTGCTGCTGATCTGTTTCATGTTGCTGCTGATCTGTTTCATGTTGCTGCTGATCTGTTTCATGTTGCTGCTGATCTGTTTCATGTTGCTGCTGATCTGTTTCATGTTGCTGCTGATCTGTTTCATGTTGCTGCTGATCTGTTTCATGTTGCTGCTGATCTGTTTCATGTTGCTGCTGATCTGTTTCATGTTGCTGCTGATCTGTTTCATGTTGCTGCTGATCTGTTTCATGTTGCTGCTGATCTGTTTCATGTTGCTGCTGATCTGTTTCATGTTGCTGCTGATCTGTTTCATGTTGCTGCTGATCTGTTTCATGTTGCTGCTGATCTGTTTCATGTTGCTGCTGATCTGTTTCATGTTGCTGCTGATCTGTTTCATGTTGCTGCTGATCTGTTTCATGTTGCTGCTGATCTGTTTCATGTTGCTGCTGATCTGTTTCATGTTGCTGCTGATCTGTTTCATGTTGCTGCTGATCTGTTTCATGTTGCTGCTGATCTGTTTCATGTTGCTGCTGATCTGTTTCATGTTGCTGCTGATCTGTTTCATGTTGCTGCTGATCTGTTTCATGTTGCTGCTGATCTGTTTCATGTTGCTGCTGATCTGTTTCATGTTGCTGCTGATCTGTTTCATGTTGCTGCTGATCTGTTTCATGTTGCTGCTGATCTGTTTCATGTTGCTGCTGATCTGTTTCATGTTGCTGCTGATCTGTTTCATGTTGCTGCTGATCTGTTTCATGTTGCTGCTGATCTGTTTCATGTTGCTGCTGATCTGTTTCATGTTGCTGCTGATCTGTTTCATGTTGCTGCTGATCTGTTTCATGTTGCTGCTGATCTGTTTCATGTTGCTGCTGATCTGTTTCATGTTGCTGCTGATCTGTTTCATGTTGCTGCTGATCTGTTTCATGTTGCTGCTGATCTGTTTCATGTTGCTGCTGATCTGTTTCATGTTGCTGCTGATCTGTTTCATGTTGCTGCTGATCTGTTTCATGTTGCTGCTGATCTGTTTCATGTTGCTGCTGATCTGTTTCATGTTGCTGTGTTCATTTGTGCTCATCTGCTCACACAGACTCATGTTTGTGCTGCTGTTCGGAGTAATGTTTTTCTATGATATTATTGCTTAGTGTATTGTTAGCTGATGTTTTTCTTAGTTCATATCTTAGATGTTATTACTGTTTTTCTCTTACATTTTATTGTTGGATGTAACTGGGACCCTGTGTACATAATCTCGTTTCATCACATGTACCACATGTGGTGTGGATGACAATAAAGATTCGCTGACTGATATAATTTGTATAATTTGTATCATTTGAATTATTTGTATTTGAATTATTTGAATTGTTTGTATCATTTGTATCATTTGAAACATTTGAATCAATTCATTTGTATCATTTGACTCATTTGAATCATATAATTCGTGTTATGTTAATCATTTAATCATTTGAATAGTTTACAGGTAGTCCCCGATTTACGAGCGAGATCCGTTACAACGAGGCGCTCGTAAACCGGAAATCTCGTAATTTGGAACGGCCGCCATTTCTCTCGTAAATCCGGAATTTCGCTCGTAAATTGGAACGGTTTTCGCTAGCGCGACTAAAAACACTCTATTTTCATCTAAAAACTACTTTTGAGTGCATAAAAATGATCGGAAACGTGTGTCTATATGCTTAACTAACTAACTGTGGTGAAAAAACACATGAAAACTCAGTATTTTTTTCGTTTTTTCCAAAAATTCGCAGCTCGTAAGTCTGGAACCTCGCAGATCAGAGCGCTCGTAAATCGGGGACTACCTGTAATTGGTATAATTTGTTTCATTTGAATCATTGGAATAATGTATTGTAGCAACTGTTTTACTCAGTTCCTTGTTTACAGACTGTTGTTGAATAAAAAAGGATGCTTCACAGTATAAAACATAACCTTGTCTTCACTTTTTTTAGATGTGTTTCCTCCATCACATTTAAAGTACTTATTTTTTCATAAAAAAATGCAGTTTCATAGTTTAAATATGTTTACTACCTTCCATTATGAATACAATAGGTTATGATTTTATGAATTTAGGTTTATGAGATTAGCAAATCAGTACACTCTGCTTTTGTTCACTTCATACATGTATTTTCCACAACATCCCAAGTTTTTCAAAATTAGCACGAAGATGAAGGAACACTTAGAGTACAAGCTTATTATAGTATTTTAGTTACCACACCTAGTAAAGTTTCTACCACTGCTTGACTTGTGTTTCAAAACTAACATCTAAAACACAATTTTTAAATGATGTTGGAGTAACAGTGACAATGATTAGTTGCTGTCAAGTGTATATATACTGTATATATATATTTATATGATAACATCTAAAACACAATTTTTAAATGATGTTGGAGTAACAGTGACAATGATTAGTTGCTGTCAAGTGTATATATACTGTATATATATATTTATATGAAAACACAAATTAGGAGTCAGAGTAAAGTTGGGGAAGAGCGCTTCACTTTCTTTTGTAACTGAGGTAGTGAGATGCAAACACAATTATTTTTAGAAAGTCTTTGGTGCAACCCTGGTAACTAGCGATCAAAGTTGATTTCTTTCCGTTTGAGGAGTTTTAAAGCCATGCTCCCTCAGTCCCGAGTTAATCCTCACATGAAACTCTTGAAAAACTTCTCAGATTCCTTTGCTGCTCACAAGGTACGTGATGGAAAAAAAGACTGTGGAGGGAATCTGATCAAACACTGGAGTCTCAGCAGAAGCAGGATGACTTTGGAGAGCTGAGTACTGTACTGTACTTTACGCCTTCTTCTTATTTAGTATTTTACTTCAATCTTGAATTTTACTGCTCTGCTGTATACGCTGGAGGAAGGCAAGATCACATAGCATAACTAATTATGGTCTATCTTGGCGTAGTCGTAAAAAAGACTAAGTTGGTCCATTTAAACACATAGATTTAAAATGAGCTTATTTCTCATTTTATTCATGTTGTTTTATATGGAAATTGGAAAGCCACTCTAAATAATTCACGACGCATCATCATTACTACAATTCCCTTTATGCCTCTTTGACAGCATCAACAGCAGCAAGCTGGTTTGCTCATCCCATTTAAATATCACAGCTAACAAGCATGGGCTGTGATGTTGAAATTTGTCTTCGTTCATGCTTAATTCCCCCGCCTTTGATTAAATACTATTTACTCTGTCATTATAGCACCTCTGACTGGGTGAAAAATGTGTGTGTGTGTTTGTGGGACCACAATGTGTGTTGTGGTGTGTTCTACATGCTTGTCTGCAATTACCTCCTTCAGTGGAAACATTAAAATCCACTGCCATGGAAGGCTGCCACAGCTGAGACTCTTCTCCCACCTACTCCAAAGAGCCTGGAGTGGGCTGGATTTGCTACATAAGCATGCTCAATCCATCATCTGAGAGGCAGAGCAGATGCCAAGATGGGAATTACTCCTCCGATCTGTGCAACAACTCTGGGTGCAGTGATGCCATGACTGCAGATTTGGCTTATTGCAGTCATATGATTTTGTAAATTAGAAGATGTGCCAGGGCTGAAGCCCTTCAGATAAACAGCGCACCAAGATCAGCTTTTAGATGAACATGCTGCTGATATGCAAATGTTACTGTCTCAGTCAAGGTGGAGCTGTGGAACAGGGTAGCAGAGAGAATCCAGTCTGCTGACATCTCATTCTTTTGCACATTCATTCATTCAATTCATTCAACCTTTATTTATACAGGCTAGCCTCGTTGAGTCACGGGGACTCATTTACAACTGCACGTTTTGGAAGTGCTCATGACTGATTTGTCAGATTTCATCAGATGTTTTTGTTTTGTTCTCTGTCGGCGCCTTGGACACAGTCGATAGTCAAAATGATTCATTTATTTCTGTGCAGATGTTCAAACACACAAGTCCATCTCTATTTTACAACCTAAACCACCTGCAGCAGATGTACTAGAAAATTAATGGCAATGTACAAATAGTTGAAATGACAGAGGGATGATGCAGTGTAGTGAAAAAAAAAATTTGACCCCTCACAAATGTCTTTTTGTTTTGACTTTCTGTTGTCACACTTAAAAGTTTAAGATGAGCAAACAAATTTAAATTTGTTCAAATCACTTCTTGGTCTGTTTCCTTCATACATCTCCTCCTACATTTCACTTCGTCAGTGCAGCTACAGCGTGCGCTCTCAAGACATCATTACCTGCAGTGTCCCCTCAGAGCAGACTGAATTTGGCAAAAAGGCCTTCTCTTACTCCGCTGTTTCCTGGAACACCTTACAATACATAGTTCCCATGTGACGTCACATCTGTGGGTTGTCCTTTTTGACCCTCCCACAGGTAGGCTAAGCAGCAGTTGGAGCGCGTTCTACTTGGTGTCCATTTTTCACGTTGTTTTTTTTGTTAATTTCTAATTAATTGCAATGGTTACTTCGTGTTGTGTCAGTGGGTGTTCCAGTCGGGTAGACGTTTGGGCAACGCGCAGGTTTCACTTAATCAAAAAAAAAGAAAACGTGAAGGATTTATTTCATCGGAGAAACTCACACCGCCCCATCTCTGCTTGGATCTGCTCAGAAGATCGTGCTTTTGGCCGGTAAACAAAATATTCTACATAAATCATTTTGTGAAACAATGTTAGAGTACAACTGTCTGTGTGTTAGAGCTGTTTTTTTTTTTTTTTCATTATTTTAGTGACACCGTCTTGCATGCTGTGGCTAGCTTAGCATCTCGCTAACGCGGCCTCTTCACGGTCCACCGGGCCCGGCGGTGAGACCGTCCCAGTGGGAGAAGGAGGACGGGAGCCAAGTCGTGCGGGCGACGCGTCGGTCCCATGGGACGTGCCTCCGCGGCGGATCCACGCCGTCCGATGAGCTCGACGGACCATCCGCTCCAGATGCTAACAACATGCTAACTTCCAACACGGTAAGACTCAAAGTGCTGGTTCTGGTCTGTGTTCAGCCTGGACTGTTTGTGCTGGCTGTGTTATTTTAGTTAAACCTTTTTTTAGCTTGTTAGATCTGATTGAGACAGTTTACACATCTTTTTTGGATTTAAAGCTGTGAAGCCGGTGTGCTGTGTAGTGGACCTACCCAGGGTCAAATTAAGGTTTTTGAACTGTCCAGTGATGACCTTTACTGACCTCTCAGTAAAGCAAGACATTTACTACAAAATCATTCATTAAACTGTAATCTGATAAATATAGTCACCAAAAGAGACTATTTCTATCTTTGATTTTAGGCTGATGTGATCAAAAGAATAACTTTTGTCATTTTCATGATGTGTGCTTTTAAGCTGTGTTATTCTGTGAGAGTTAAACTGTGTTTCACTGCTGTGTCAAAGGTGCAATTAAGTCATCCAGAGACTTCTTTTAATTTTGTTAATTCAAATGTTATCAAATGAATAATTTTATTTGTAAGAGCATCAGTACATTTTAATGTCAGATAAATCAAATACTCTGCTTAATTCAAAATGTTGTACATGGAGGATTTCTCCTCTCCTCTCGAACTTGCATGTGAAGATAAAAGGAACACTTTATCTCATTCATTTTAGCTTGAGCTCAGGACAATCTAGACACCCAGAGACTTTTGTTTTTGTCCTATTTAATAATCAAGCTATTATCATTAATAGGTCCCATATGTTATGCTCTGATGACGTTTGTTTATTCATACAACAATGTTGGTAATGAGTTAAGAAAGTTCTAAATCTGCTGTATCATGAGACTGGCGTCTTAAACTAACTTTCTTATCCTTTCTGACATTTTTAATCTAACTTATGCCTCCTCTCAGTGGCTCCTGGCCTAACAGACCGAATGAGAAAGAGCTACGTCTTTCTAGGTCAAGTTAGCCTTAAAAGAGCTCTGACTTCCTGTTTTCCTTAGAGTTTGCTGAGGACCTCGAGCTATGAGGTTCCCCAAAGAACTGATGATCGTCTGGTCAACACGCTAATGACCATGTCATTCAGTTAAAGACTTATAACATGCCAAGTTATAAGCCATCTTCAACAGCTGAAAAGCTCTCTTTTATTGACATTCCTTTAAGGAACGTCTTATCTTGAACAACAGCACCAGGAGCTGCCGTTACTTTCGGTTCGAGTCAAGGCGCACGTCTGGAGACGCTGAGAACGGTAAACGAACTGACCAAACTGGACCGAGGGAGACTGACCATCTTCACGAGGTAACAAGTCGTCAAATGCTTTGCCAAGGGTACCAACGTGTAGCCGAGTTCAGCCGGAGAGCTGCCATGCTTCTGGTTAAACACATCAAGATAACTCCCTGACTCTTAACTTTTCTTCCTCCATTTCTCCTCCTAAATCTTTCCCTCTCTATCTAAGCTGGAAACTATTTTAAGCTGAAGAGCCCACAGACTAAATATGTTAACATCCAATATTTATGTCTGTTGTGTTATGATTCAAGTGTGCTGACGTATTAATTTGAAAGAAAGTGAAATCATGTCAATCAAGTGTAATGGTGTTAATTTAGTTGATTTATTTTAAATAAATGATAGTGTCTCTTTGACATATCAAACTAAGTTAACGTCTTTGTCACTTAATGGCTTTGTGTATTTATCCATCATAAAGATCACAGAAATATTGGGTAAACTGAAAAAGAACAGAATCCGTGAATTTACTATTCAATCTGAATAAGTAGATTAATTAAGATAAAGAGGTCAGTATTAATATTGACCTCCTCTTAATTCTTACATCTGGTGGCCTTCGTACGTGGTTCTGAAAGTTTATTGATTTCTGTGGTTTCTCATGAACTGTAACGTCATGTTTGCATAAGTGGATCCAAGTTTTAAACTCTGAGGATAATGATTTTGGCTGGAAGTGTTCAAAGCAGGCAGATTCTGCATGTTTTTATCATTTGAAGCTGTGAGATTATTATTGTTTCAACTCTGTTAGACGCTGTTGGAAGCATTCAGGTGAAGTTTTGTCAGCCGTGGTCTGTGGTGGTTCTGGTCCTGGTTCGGTCCAGTTCACGCAGACTCCTGTACAAAGCTTTGTTTGACCGCCGAGTCAAAAGCCTGAAAGCTAATTTAACATCTACAAGATTGCTGTTGTGGTATTTTACATTTTAGAGCAGGTCAGAGAAGCATATTACTGTAGAACGTAGTCGGATAGTGGTTCTGTTCAGACCCGAGTTTCTGATCCACGACGAAGTGGACCAGAACCGACGTTGACGCGCTCCGAGAGAGTCCGTGTTTGTTCAACAGCTGCAGTGCTGTGTTACTGAGCGTAACTAAGTTGGCCTGTCTAGGTGTGTTCGCCGCATGTTTCAGAATTTTGGAAAGTTAATTTGTAGCGTCTGAGTTGTTTTAAGAGTCTATAAAGTTGTGGTCTGTTGTGCGAGCTAACGTTAGAGCTACGTGTCCAAGTACACGTTTGTTTATGAGCTGTGATTGGATGAAACGAGAGCTGGGAGCTGTCAATCACTCGTAGCGAACGCTGATTCGCTGTAGTGGGAACGCACGCCGTTGCGACCAACCCACTTTGTCGTCATTTCCGGTACTTCATTGGTCGAAGGTTAGAAAACTACATTTACCATGGTTGCTTGGGAAAAGGACTACAAGCACTGTGATTGATTGGTTGACGTCACGTATCTGTGTAGCGAGCTCCGCCTCGCTCAGCACAGCAGAGCTGGTGACGCGCTGCGTCGACCCGCCTATTTGTGTCGTCATTTCCTGGTGCACTTTGAGTGACGAACAGTCACGTTCACAAAAAACATCATAAAAAGTCAGCATTTTATGGTGAGTTACCAGCTTTTAATTTTGTTCTGTACACAAACAATAGCTCCTGTTTATTTTAAATAAAATATTTAGAATAACAGAGGTACGGACAAACATTTTTGCTTATTTTAAATACAAAGAATTTAAAATAACAAACAAAAGTACAGTTTTCACTCCAGATAACTAAAAAAATTTTCCTTTCTCTGACACATCATCTTCCACAGTCGTCCTGTGCACATTTAAACTTTCCTGTTTATTTCAAATAGTGAAAAGTTTAGAATAACGAATACAGAACATCTTTTATTTTGATTTTCACTGAAAATCCAGATAAAAGATGGCAGGCACAGAGGGTGAGACCCCTGACACCTCTGATACAGGGCAGCCTGTGCCACCTCAAGGCCACGACCCGACCAAAGCAGATTGGATCGAATGTGCCTTATTTTCACTCACAGGGCCCATCACAAACTACCATGAAGAGACACAGTTGATGGAGGAAGCAGATGTGGACAGTGCATTAAAAACTGTAACAGCTGGAACCACAACGGCTGAAAAGAAAGCAGACAGAGATAAACGTTTGGCTAAATTAAGCCTTCTGTTAAAGGCCAAGCTAGACTTTGAAACTGCTGTACGCCGGGCTGTCTCTACATCATGTTTAACAGCACAAAGGGAGGTTGCCACTTTACAGCAGGAGGTAAAGAGTTTAACACAGTCGAGTATTGGCAGCGCTGAACAAACGCGTAGTCTCTACGAAGAATGCAGAGTGTTAAAAAGGGATTTTGACCAATCACAAGTTGATTTGGAAAAATGTGTGGTGGAGAAGGATACGTATTACCATCAATACAAGTCGCTTCAGGCGGATTGTGGGGAGGCACGAGACGCGCTGGAAAAATGCACGGACACCCTGGAATCATTATCACTACGGTACACAAGGCTGCAAGAAGATTATAGAAAATCACAAGAACAGCACATGATGTTACAACGTGAAAATGATGGGTTAAAAGTCCAACTGAATAGTTGTAAAATAGAGCGTGCATCAGCAATGAACAAACTCTTTGAAGAAGAGAGAAAATGTTTGGGTCTCATGAGTAAACACCTTGAGAACTCACCGCCTCCGCTGCCTCCTCCCATACCTGATGACCTACTCCCTCCTCCACCGCCCCCGCCCATGCCAGATGCACTACTCCCTCCAACACCACCGCGCCGTCCCTTAGGGCCTCTAAAACCGACAATCCCACCGGATGCACCGGTGGGTGGATCTGATAATAACCCACAAATACCTCTATCAATGGCTGAACTACGGAATATGGCGAAAAGCATTCAAACCTTCGCCCCTGGCCCAATGGGCTCACACGAAACCAAGATCTATCTCGAGGACCTTGATTTCCAGCTTCAACGTTTCCCAGAAGCTACAGATGATGATAGAATCTGTCTGTTAAGGTTAACATCGGACAGGACGGTGCATGCTTTTATAATAATAATAATAATAATTGTCTATTCTTGTCATCTGCATATGTTTCCCATACACAGACGAAATTCGTCTCTGCATTTAACCCAACCACCTACCAGGTGGTGCAGTGAGCAGCCATAGAAGGCGCTCGGGGAGCTGGAGAAATAGGTGTGCACTCATAGACACCCCAAGGTGTGTAGTGGCCGGGACGCGAACCCGCGTCCTTTGGGTCCCAAGTCAAACGCCCTAACCACTACACCATCTTGGCTGAAGCGTCAACGAGAAGCAGTGATGAAAGACTACAGTCTTCTCTGTGCTGCGCTGATAAGGGAGTTTTCTCCTTGCACGGGGCCCGATGGCATCATAACAGCAGCTAACATCAAGCAAGGTAGGAATGAACACCCAAGGTCATATTATGACCGAATATTCCGTGCCTATTTCGGGGACAGATGCGAACCTGAAATGGAGGAGGAGGTAGGGTTTAAGTATATTTTCAGCCAAAACCTCTGCCCTGACATAAGAGAGAAAGTACATGTCAGCGCAAACTATAAACGGAGGTCCATCGAAGACATAAGAGAGTGCGCGATAGATGTTTTTACAGGTCGCACACCAAACAAAACACCCTTTGAAGTGTGTCCTGGTGAAAAGGTCAAATACCAAACGCTAGACCTTGAAGGAGCAAGAGCGCCAGCTCACTCTTTTAAGGAAGCCGAGAATAAGCAAAATTTCCAACCTGACAGACCGCAAAATGAAGGTGTCCGCTGGAACAAAGACCAAAAGGGGTCCAGAGACCCTAAGTGGTACAGGCCGCATCAAGAGGAAGAGCCCCATCAAAAAAGGAGGGCTTTCCAAAAGAAAAAGAAATATGGGTCCCAAGGAGACTCATATGAAAGAGGGTGGTCCCAGAGAGGACCCCCGAGCAATGCGCCAGCTCCTGCACCTCAAACTGAACAGTCTGGGGCGAGGAAAAACCCACAGAAGTTCCAGAAAAAAGGCCCTAAACCTCTGTCTTCAGAAGAGATGGAGAACATACGTCGGTTGTTAGAAAGTTTGAAAAAAACAAACAAGGAAAACAAACCTGGAGTGATGTGTAGCACTATCATTGATAGTGACTCAGAACACACAAATAACAGCAATGCCACGATTGCTGACAGTCACCAAGATACTGATGGTCAGGATGCTGACAATCAGGGTATAGACAGTCAACAAGATGTTGACTGTAACCATGACATCATTGTTACAGAGTCCGAGAGCCCCTCATCAGAAAAAGGGGGGGAAAGCGCACTCACCAAAGACAATGACTCGTCACAGACCGATCACTCAGACCCATGTGTGACTGCACTACCAGTACAGGTGAATGAAATTCACACAGACAGTGGTAGACGTAACAAACGTCGGAAAAAACCTGATAGGTTCCTGTGTAACATTATCAGGAAGGGGCCCGCTAAGAAGGCTTACCTGTCAATCACTTTAGAAGGGGTCCTCACAGAAGAGGCCCTCCTGGATGGTGGGGCTGACATAACCATTATGTCTCCCACACTGTTGAAGGAGCTAAGGATAGCCGCTAGCGGGGTTGACAGGGAAATACCCCTCAAAGAATGTGCTGTAGTACTACAGGGACTCTCAGAGACGAGTACAACCCTTACAGCTATAGCCATGGTTCATATGCAGATTGGTGAAATGACGCTATACCACCCGGTACACGTGTCCACCGTTGACTCATTCCCATTTTTGGTTGGCCAAGACTTTATAAACCGCTTCGACGCGATTATAGATTATGGTGATCAAACAATGTGGACCAGAGTGAGCCAACCACTGCCAATCGATATGCCTACACAAGGTGACACTGACTGTCTAACAGCAGGTACCGCGGAAGGCACAAAGGGGTCCTCCAACGAGAGCACAATCCCGGTAAGTGAACCTTCAGCAACAGGTGAGGCAGAAAAGGCCCAACAAGAGAGCCTCCTCTGCGAGCTGAAACAGTCAGCACTCACTGAACACTACCTACCGCAGGTAGTCAAAGGTGTTGAGATCCAAGGATCCCACACCGATGATGCTGTTTTGTCTCCTTGGACGGAGAAATCAGCGATCAGCCAAGCTTTCTATGGAACCTTGGTTAAAAAACAGTTGGGTCTAGAAATGAACAAAAAGGCTTTCCGCTTTTCGTTGGACCCCATCGATAAACAGGTAATGACCGCAAAAGGGATCATTGACCTGAAACTGATCTGGAACCAACGAGTACTGGATCACCCGTTCCTCGTGGTCCCGAACTTACCACATGCAACCTACATAGGCTCCGACATTTTGGTAAGGTTAGGTGTCCGAGTGGACATCAACAACAATGTACTGTGGTCACTAGACACAGCCACAAAGGACTCTCCTGTGCTAACAACAGAGAACCTTAAGGCTGGACAGACCATTCCAGAGGTCTGTCAGATTGCTAACAGCCATAACACTGCGGTACCACCTCAGGTTATGAACAAGCCGGTGATGTGTCACATCATGAAAGGACAAGCTATTAGCACAAAACTGGCATACTTTCAACCATCTCCTATGTTTTTCAACTTAGGACTGTCCATGGAGGCCACATTCCAAGTGACCCTCGACTGCAGAACCACGACTGTTGCTGTGTGCAACACAAGCACAGAAGAGGTACTGATCCCAAAAAACACACAGCTAGGATGGTTGATCTCTACTGATTTTCATGATTTTGAGCTAAGCATTCCATTTCTGGGAGGACTCCCAGAAAACTTGATCCCAAATCAACACACGGGGCAAGTCTTGTTCACGAAACCAACACAGGCCATAGCTCTCTTCTCCCCCAATGATTCCGACCATGACACAGTCAACCGGTTCGGTTTCAACCGAGGAGACAGTCTAGGTCCTCAAACTTATAGTGCCCTACCTGTAGACAGGTTTCACGACACTGAAAGGGACTCAATGGAGCTCCCCAAAGGACAAGAACCCCTCTCAATTGCTTCACAGATTGAACAGGTGGTCGCTCAAGCCGACGCCCTGAAAACTGATGAAGAAAGGGACAAACTTCGCAAAGTTCTTTTAACGTATGAGAAATCATTCTCAGCTGACTCGATGGATTGTGGGTTGACCACGCTCCACACAGTGAGCATCCCAACCCCGCCTAATGCTCCCCCTGCATTTGTCAGACAGTACAAGATTCCTCTGGCAGCACATCAACCTATCAGAGAAATCATTAATGACCTGTTAGAAAAAGGTATCATCCGATACTGTAACAGCACTTACTCTGCGCCTTTATGGCCGGTGTTAAAACCAAATGGTAAGTGGAGACTCACTATAGACTACCGAAAGCTAAACAAACAAGTTCCCTTATCCAGATGGCCTATGACGCAACTCCAACAGGAACTGCCCAAGGTCACCAATGGTAAGTACTTCTCGACCCTCGACGTCGCCTCTGGTTTTTGGACCATCCCTGTGCGCGCCGAGGACCAGTACAAACTAGCTTTCACTTTTGGTGGCCGTCAGTACACCTTTAACAGGTGTCCCTTTGGCTACGCTAACTCACCTGCAGAGTTCAACATCTTCTTGAACAAAGCATGTCCAGACGCCCACGAGCGTGGAACACTGATCTACGTGGACGATGTCCTTTTGAGGCAGCCAACACTGGACTCACATTTGGCTGAGATCGACCACGTTCTGAATCAGCTGACAACTGCTGGTGCTAAGATATCACTGTCAAAATGCCAATGGTGCAGAACCAAAGTGGACTACGTTGGCCTACTTGTAGGTCCTGACGGAGTACAACCACAGCTGACTCGCACCCAAGGCCTCGACAATCTCAAAGTCCCCACCAATCTCAAAGAACTACAAAGTTTTCTGGGCGTGTGTAACTACTCGAACCAGTTCATCGAAAACTATGCGGACCTTGCGAAACCACTGACTGAACTCCTTAAAAAAGACGTACCATTTGTTTGGACTGACAAACAGCAACAGGCAATGGACGCTCTTATAAACAGGATCAAGTCAGCCCCTTGTTTAGTCTACCCAGACTACAACAAAGAGTTTTACTTGGAA
>JBBPBX010066274.1:0-19713 GCA_038048925.1 Garcialebias charrua | reverse complement strand
TGAGAGGCGATCAGACCCCGCATGCGATGTGACCGGGTCGCGCGCGCGCGCGTGTGTGTGTGTGTGAGTGAGAGGCGATCAGACCCCGCATGCATGTGACCGGGTCGCGCGCGCGCGCGTGTGTGTGTGTGTGTGTGAGTGAGAGGCGATCAGACCCCGCATGCGATGTGACCGGGTCGCGCGCGCGCGTGTGTGTGTGTGTGTGTGGCGATCAGACCCCGCATGCGATGTGACCGGTTCGGACCGCGAGTCCGCTCATCTTCTAAAATAGCGCTGATTATAACAGCGGAGTTATGTGTCCTCAACTTTAAAAACATAACCAGAGTTGTTAGTGCACTAAAAACAGCGTAACTCTTGGAAAAAGGAGCTGCTGGAAGCCAGAACTCAGATAAAAACAGAGCAGGTGGATCTCTGCTTCCCCCGTATGCCTCCCCACACAGCTCAGCTCTGAAGGGGGCTGGACATGGCGCAGTACAGCGCTGAAATCACGCCCACGTGCGACACGCCCCCAGCGTTCTAGAGCAAGGCAAAATCATGTTTTTTCATGATTTTTGAGACTTAATTTTATAAGGAAATCAATGTTTTTAATCAGTCAGATTTATATGGGTGATTAATAACACATATTTATGCCGTGTGACAAAATAAAAACACAAATTTAATTTCACTTTACACGGTCTTTAAATGAATCTTAATGACTCATTTGGTGTCTTCTCCACAGGTTTCTTCTCACCCTGACCAAACTGTAGGAGAAGAACCGATGGGATCACTATCCTCATCTCTTGAACCACAGGTGAACAGCTTTCTGACTTGGAAATCTTTCTAATTTGTCTGACAGGTATTTTAGTAGACATGTGTTTTTGAGAGAGTACACACAGTCCCCGCAATGCTTGTTTCTGTCAGGGGACTGCATTCTGAGGACTGTGTGTAGATGACTGTAGAGTAATATTGTTGGCAATCAGTAGGACCTTGCTTAAAATAGTATTGCCAAACAACTTGTCTAGCTTTACCATAGCTCTTTACACAGTGTTACTGTATAGTGTTCTAACTTGAAGTTAATATTAAATGAATCTTAATGACTCATTTGGTGTCTTCTCCACAGGTTTCTGCTCACCCTGACCAAACTGTAGGAGAAGAACCGATGGGATCACTATCCTCATCTCTTGAACCACAGGTGAACAGCTTTCTGACTTGGAAATCTTTGTAAATTTTCTGACACGTATTTTAGTGGACATGTGTTTTTGAGAGAGTACACACAGTCCCCGCAATGCTTGTTTCTGTCAGGGGACTGCATTCTGAGGACTGTGTGTAGATGACTGTAGAGTAATATTGTTGGCAATCAGTAGGACCTTGCTTAAAATAGTATTGCCAAACAACTTGTCTAGCTTTACCATAGCTCTTTACACAGTGTTACTGTATAGTGTTCTAACTTGAAGTTAATATTAAATGAATCTTAATGACTCATTTGGTGTCTTCTCCACAGGTTTCTGCTCACCCTGACCAAACTGTAGGAGAAGAACCGATGGGATCACTATCCTCATCTCTTGAACCACAGGTGAACAGCTTTCTGACTTGGAAATCTTTCTAATTTGTCTGACAGGTATTTTAGTGGACATGGGTTTTTGGGAGAGTAGACACAGTCCCCGCAATGCTTGTTCCTGTCAGGGGACTGCATTCTGAGGACTGTGTGTAGATGACTGTAGAGTAATATTGTTGGCAATCAGTAAGACCTTGCTTAAAATAGTATTGCCAAACAACTTGTCTAGCTTTACCATAGCTCTTTACACAGTGTTACTGTATAGTGTTCTAACTTGAAGTTAATATTAAATGAATCTTAATGACTCATTTGGTGTCTTCTCCACAGGTTTCTGCTCACCCTGACCAAACTGTAGGAGAAGAACCGATGGGATCACTATCCTCATCTCTTGAACCACAGGTGAACAGCTTTCTGACTTGGAAATCTTTCTAATTTGTCTGACAGGTATTTTAGTGGACATGGGTTTTTGGGAGAGTAGACACAGTCCCCGCAATGCTTGTTCCTGTCAGGGGACTGCATTCTGAGGACTGTGTGTAGATGACTGTAGAGTAATGTAGAGACTCTAAATTGACCCTAGGTGTGAGTGTGAGAGTGGATGGTTGTTTGTTGTGAGTGAGACAGGTCCCTCTTGTAAATGAGTCCCTGTGACTCAACGAGGCTAGCCTGTATAAATAAAGGTTGAATGAATAATATTGTTGGCAATCAGTAGGACCTTGCTTAAAATAGTATTGCCAAACAACTTGTCTAGCCTTACCGTAGCTCTTTACACAGTGTTACTGTATAATGTTCTAACTTGAAGTTAATATTAAATTAATCTTAAAGGGGAAAACAGATGCAAAATTCACTTTTTAATGTTTACTCAACTTTGGGTATTTACTTCATAAAAAAACAGTCCTTGTGCCAAAAAAATGCACCCAGTGGTTTATTTACTCTAAGTAGATTTATTTATTTTTGATAAATACACCTGGATTCACACTTCCTGCAGTTATTGACGTCACAAGCCGTAGCCAATCACCTCAAACCTGAGTCCAGCCCCTCACCTAGCAACCCCTGGTTAGGCTCAACCCACTTCTGTACTTAAACACATGACTGTTGTTTTTCATGATTTCATCTCATCTTTTGTTTATATGTTCTTAATTGGTGTGTTCACACAGAGCAGCGTTTTCAAGCTGCAAGCTTCCAGCCTCCATGTAAAATCAATGGTGGACGCACTTCCAGCCACCTCCTGGCGTCTGGCGTCAGGTCGCGTGCGTGTTGAGCGTGCTGAGTAGCGTTTTTTCGTGCACGTGAACCGGCTTCCACCTCCAAACCGAGCATTCAACATGTTGAAGATTTCGCGGTTCAAACTTTTCAAACGCCGCTCAACTCCACCTGATTGGTTGGTGTGTCAACCAATCAGGGAGAGTCGGGGGGCAGAAGAGAGGGGGCAGTGGGAGAGTCCCTATGTGACGCGGAAACGAGGGTGCGCGCGCACTATGTGACGTATTGTTTGTCGGAAAAAAAAAAGAAAAGACCCGCGAGCTCGTGAACTATGGAAGAGAAACTCATTGTAGCTGTGTGTTCGCGACAAGTCCTTCACGACCAGTCAAGTCTGCTCGACAGAGACGGAAATAAACAGCTCCTCCTCGCCTGGCGGAGTGAGCAGGACTCCGTGTGCAGGGCTCTGTGTACCGGTAAGCTCCTCCCACACACCCAGCAGCTTCTGGCTTCTGGCGTTCAGTTTTGAACACGCTACATTCACAAGTGCGTCCACTTGCGTGCGTGAGGAGCATTTTGGAGGTTCAAAACGCTGCTCTGTGTGAACACACCATTAATTTCATGTGTACAGCACTTTGTTGCAGCTGTGTTTTTTTTAAATGGCTTTATAAATAAAGTATAATTGTTATTTTTATGTTTTAGTTCAATTTTTAGTGTATTTGCGATCGCTCCCAACGCGCAGCCGGCAAAAATTAAACGAGCGGACCCCCGGCGTAGGGACCGGTTGCGACGGGACCCTCTTCTGGCGCGATGGAGCGGAGCTTCAACTGTACAGCCTCATTTCAGCCTCGCAGCAGGCTCGCAGCAGTGAGGACCTTCTCCTTACGGATTAATTTACGGGAGACACTTGGTGAACTTTGTGTGTGTCTTGACTGGAACAGCGATAACTCCCAAAATCTCCGCGTGCAACGAGCGGAGCTGGCGAAAACCGGAAGAGGAACAAGCTAACATTAGCTTCGGATTCGGGTGGTCTAATGCTAAAAGGAGCAGCAAACTGCGGCGCGCTCAGACGGGTTTCGGTAAGTTATCTTAAGCTAGCACTAACAGTAAGTCAAATGAGTAATAAAAAAAGAGCTAATTTTAAAACAACAACACATTACAGATACTGGCTGTTACAGAGGGCGTAAACAGATCGTTGAAGGGCGTGGACTTCAAGAAACCGGTCGTTCAAAACGAAAGTTAAAAATGGCAGAATTAAAAAGGGTATAATTAATTATCTAAGAATTATTTTGTGTATTAAAATGAATTAATATTGTCAAGATAGCACACAGACATAACATAAAAATTTTAAATACCTATATGTGGTCTCCTTTAATGACTCATTTGGTGTCTTCTCCACAGGTTTCTGCTCATCCTGACCAAACTGTAGGAGAAGAACCGATGGGATCAAGATTTATGTTGTGCGAAGAGACTCAACAAAACTTGAACTCTTAATCATTTTCAAAGTAATTCAGAGGATTGATTTTCAGGTTGTTGAAAAAGGCAAAAATTGTTCTAGTAATATGTTTGCTTAAATGTATCGCAATCAGTTTTTTTTTTCTTTTTTTAAGTTGAGCTTCACCTTTAGTTGAAATGAGGCACAATATTTTGTAGAGCTCTTTGGTGATCACCTTAATTTAAAGGACTTCAGGATTAAAATTGGAGTAGAATAGTGTTCTTAAAACCTGCTTCAAAGAAAGATTTATTTGATTCTGAACCTGTTTAAGTAGGATCTTTTTTTTTTTTTGAGTCATGTGTATTGTGTATCTTCTAGATACTCCCTGTGATGGACTGGAGACTTGTCCAGGTGTCCCTGTGATGGACTGGAGACTTTTCCACGTGTCCCTGTGATGGACTGGAGGCTTGTGCAGGTGTCCTTGTGATGGACTGGTGACTTGTCCACATGTCCCTGTGATGGACTGGAGACTTGTAAATGTGTCCCTGTGATGGACTGGAGATTTGTCCAGGTGTCCTTGTGATGATTAGAGACTTGTCCACATGTCCCTGTGATGGACTGGAGACTTGTGCAGGTGTCCCTGTGATGGACTGGTGACTTGTCCCTGTGATAGACTGGTGACTTGTCCACGTGTCCCTGTGATATACTGGATACTTGTCCAGGTGTCCCTGTGATGGACTGGAGACTTGTCCACATGTCCCTGTGATGGACTGGAGACTTGTCCACATGTCCCTGTGATGGACTGGAGACTTGTCCACGTGTCCCTGTGATGGACTGGAGACTTGTCCACGTGTCCCTGTGATGGACTGGTGACTTGTCCAGCTGTCCCTGTGATGGACTGGAGACTTGTCCAGCTGTCCCTGTGATGGACTGGAGACTTGTCCAGTTGTCTTATGATATTTTATTTTAAATGTGCAGGACTCGGGAAAAAGGTCGGTACAATGAAAACACACTCTCAGAACTGTGTACTTCAGTATGCTTTAATAAAAAGTTGCCACAGATACAATGAAACTCTGCAAAGCATAAAAATGCTCAAAACAACACATACTGTTATTTGCTAGGGTTAAGCATCAATTTTAAACCCCGCCACGAACAACAGCAAAGCCTCAAGCTCACACACACTCAGAAAAAGGCATTGAAATAAAAAGATCAGAATCCCTCACTGTTGATACAAACGAGGAAGCCGCTTCGTTCAGTGGGAGATATTTTCTTCAATGCAAAACCGGGCGTTGATCAGACCCACGGTAGACTTTGGAAGTCCATCCGAGCGCCTCCTATTTTATACCTTTGAGGTGTGTGAATGTGTATGCATGGTGCGTGTGCGTGCGTGTCTTAATACAAACATGTTTTTGTGTGAGTCGGTGTAAGGAACGGGTGAGGGATAACATTTGTTACTTTGACTAGATTGTTGCAACTTTTGCCAATAAAAACAAAGTTATATGTGAAAAAGAGTAGGGCCCTTACCTCTCCCACATAATCAGTGTCTTCAAAGCAAAAGCTGCCTCACTAAAAAGTCAGCCTGACACTAAGTATATGGTCAGTTTTAATGAATACACTTAAATTTGATAAAATAGTCAGAAAGCATAATATTTCTCTGGTTTATCTCATTCCTCATCCCACCCTTTGATTTTTGACTAATTTTGAAAATTTTGTCCTGTGACCTCATAGGGCACTCGCCAATATATGCCCATCCATCTTTCCATACTCGCGCAAACCAAATCAAGGAAAGAAACCCGATCACCTTCATGAACAATGACTTGATATATCCTATTTCCACTAACCCAATAATCCCGTACTAACGTATCAGGTTGTACCGTTGTATCTATTTCAACAGTAGTTCTCTGAGTTCCAAACCAATGATCTCTTATCTTAACCGTAATCTTCATTCCAGAGCTGTGTTATAAACCAATCTAATTATACGATCTTTCGTGCGTTAAGTTAATACTACTAAGCAAAGCACTAAAATTAGCAAAGGAGGGACTGCATATGCTCGCGCCGTCGATGACATTCCTGTGAATATGTCCCACCAATGGTGGGCCGACGCCTGTTCGATGAGTTTAGCCGCATGTAAAACCTTCCCCTGTGCAATGTATGTGGACACTGTTAAATCAGAAACGTTAGACTTATGGGATTCAATCATCTGTTTTAGCTCCATGGAATCGTTCAACGCGCGCTTGAAACGAGCCAGGGAGACCCGCCACGGTACATGCAGAAATTGCCACTGTACCTCAGTCAGACGGGTGCTTGAACTGTAATTGGTTAATCGATAAGTCTGGTTGTTCCAACTCCACAAGTGAACACCATACAAACAGCCAGAGAAAGGCACCGTGGGTAATTGTGGATGGCTCTTAATTGTTGCTACGCATAACGTGTGTGGTCCGATCTGCCATAGCATGTCCCTAGCTGGTTCATGAACCCAATCACACAACACCCCATCTCTGGTTATACACGGGTTAATGTGACCTGTTTGCAACATACATATCACTCCTTTGTCTGCAGTCTCGCACAGTTGCATGTCATAAGTGAAGTTTGTCCTTGGCTCAAACCATTCACCTTTTATTTTCAAAAACCAATACCCTTGTACAGTAATTACAGGTAAAACATGATACTTGCATACTGTAGTTGTGTCATTAATCAGATATTGTACCCAATGTCCCTCACACATTTTTTCATCACATTTTGTCATTTCTGGTTTCAAAACCAACCAATATGTACTCGAGATGTTCCACAACCTGCGCCATTCATGATGATTCTTCGTCGTCACCACCCTTTGGAAGCGCTCCTTCTGCACCTGTGCATGTAAGGATTGTAGACTACACGTGGTCCAATTCAAAGCCTGTGTCAAGTTCTGAAGTATCTCTTCTGTTTCACCCCACATTTTTAATTGCCAGTCCAGTCCTTTAAGGAGCAGTTTGGCAGTCTCTACTTGGGTCATTACCACTGATGGCATCCACACCCCAACCTGATGGATTGCTGTCGATGTATGCTGCCCCGTAGTGGACAACATGGATCTGGTCACCTCGCCATCAATTGTATTTGACAAACCCAAGACAGTTCCAGTTCCTCCCAGTAAGGTGTCATACCACGCCCTTTTAATTCTCGAGCAACGTGGTAAAGGTGGGAACAGCACCTTCCAATGTACAGTCATGGTTATTGGGACATCATGCCCTCTGAAGCATTTTGGGCACATGTAAATCGGACAGTCACTGGCAACTTGACTAACCCAGCAAAGGTTATTGGATGTACAGGTCAGGTTGCTTTTTATTTTTGTCTGAAGCATCTTTGCTCGTACAACAACATGAGGTTTTTCTACCTCACTCAGCATTTGTCCTGGTGTTGCTGAGGAGAGGCTGACCAGGAACACGGTGCCCAAACAGCCGACACTGCCATTTGGTTGGCGCTTGCCACGACCGCGGTCATCTTGGCCCCGTGATGAACTCGATCCGCCCGTCAACAAAGACCAGGGAAACATCAAGCTGTGGAAACAAGAAATACTGCTTACAGACAGAGAAAGATCAATTAGTTTTCTCTCAAATAACATTTTTTGACAGGTACATTTATCCATTTTTCCTCTCCTGAATACAACACTGAAACTGTTGCATCTGTTCCTTGTGCTATTATTTCTGCAGCACGAGGAGGACCATTTTCCTGTCTCACCCATACTTTGGCTCCAGGTTTGTCAATGGAACCAAAGCCATCAGTTCCTCTAACGGTCACTGTGACAGGTGCAGGAATTTCCATCACTGTTGACATGTCACATGGCTTAATAAGTAACTGTGCTATTTTGTCTCCTTTTTCCAGCACCAAAGGGCTGTCATTTTGATGTTTACAGACCACGCCCAGCTCCCCTTGATCATCAATGACCCCTGCTTGAATGGTGTCTGGGGTGCTGTACACATTAATCATTCGATTTAGGGGAGTGGTACTTGGTGCAATTGGTCTGTTATTCAGTTGAGACACAGCCTGTGACAAATTTAACTTCCAGTTTGTTAGATCATGTTTGTCATTTAATTTTCACAACATCTCTTTCAACAATCCATTCATTCTCTCAATCAGCCCAGCAGCCTGTGGATAATATGAAATATGATATACCCACTCAACATGTTTCTCTGCTGCCCACTCTTTTACCTGTCTGCATGATCACCATGTGCACAGCCTTTAATTCAGCCCACTGACTGCTTCCTCCCTCCCCCGTTTCTTCCAAGGTCTGACTCTGCGCCGGATTAAAAGCACCTGCTTTCCATCTACACTTTCGAGACTTTACTGGGGACTCTGCCAACTGTTCAACTTCAAAAGCCTGTTCTCCTTCCTCTGGAATGTCAACAACTTCATCTTGACCCCCAGGAATACGATATTGTTTCATGCTTACTGTCTTAGTTGCCAAAGGAATGGGAAAAGGAGGCATTTTCACTTTTCCCACAACACAGATTTAATCTGTAAAGGTCGCTCCACCCCGAACTCAAAACGCCCTTGTTTCAGATGAAGTGTCATCCCTGCTAAAACATCCATGCCCAAAATCCATTTTTTTACTGGAGTGACTAAAACCTGAAATTTCTTAACTGGCATTTTTCCAATTTTTAAAGGTATAGACATACTTTTTCCAAAAATCATGTTTCCTCCCAGACCTGAAAGGGGAACAACAGGACCATTTATTCTGTCAGGGTTTCCGTGAATTAATGTAGCCTCAGTCCCTGTGTCAACTAGTGCCAGCACTTTTTGAACATTTTTATTCTTCCAATAAATTTCTATCTGAACATGTGGTCTAATGTCATCTGTTGACCAATTTGTAATCCTTATTTCTGGGTCCTGGCTTTTTTCCTATTCGAAGTCCATCAGATCCTGCAAATCTGGATATAACAGTGATCTCTGTTTGCCTTTTCTGTTCTTTTTTTTCTGCTTCACAGTTCTGACAATGAACTCCTCCTCCGAGGAGTCTCTTTCTAACTCAACATGAGCAGCCTGGCTCCCTCGCTCCACTCCCCCACTGCACTACCACGGGTGGGTCTGAGCTTAACTTGAGCAGCCCCGCTCCCCTCCCCGCTCCCTTCCTCGCTCTGCACCCCCACTGCGATGGCGCGCATGGGTCTGAGCTCAGCTGAGGAGGTTGGAGGAAGAACAGGAGCGGTTTGGAAAACGTTTCTCAGGGCCTGTGTTAAATTTTCCACGTCATAACTAGCACAATACACTTTCAAGCCTCTTTGTTTACATCGGGACCTCAACTGATCCGTAGGCAATCCGTCTATTTCATTAGGAGAAACCCCTGATTTAATTAATGCTCTCCAGAGATCAGAGCGAGTGGGTCCCGTGTTTTTCTGAGCATCCCTTTTTGGCCCTCGCGTCGTCAGTTGATGTTCACCTCGAGTTGAATTCCATTCACCCAGAGAACCTAGCTCCATAATTCTGACATTTTTACTGGGGACCGAGGAGACAGGAGGAGCAACCTCCACCCGATTGCTCACGTCCTGCTCTTTGTCCCAAAAATAATCATTTTTATCACTCTCGTCCCAATTTGCTGGATCAAAGTCAGAACCCAGCCCAGCGACAAAAGCTCTGACTCTCTTTGGGAAGACACTTCGTTTTTTCCTCCTGTACTTTTCACTCTTCAGCATGGCAACTTGTATCACCGCTCCTTCTACAAGTTCTGTCATTTTCTCCAACTGCACATTTAATAATTGCACATGCTGTTTCTGCAACAAGCAGTCTGTCTGCGCTTCCTCCGAAGCGGCCTTGTACTTCAACATTTGCGCCTGTATTTGCTGATTCTTTTCATGTAAGCTTTTCCATGCAGTCGCACAAATCCACACAGGTTTCTGCAAACCACACACAGGTGCCCCTTTTTTAACTTCTACTGTTTTCAAAGCCGTCAAAAAATCACCTGAATTCTCAGCATTTAAAGAATCATTACAAGGAGAAGGGCGTGCCCCACTGTCTCGCAAACATGCAGCAATTTGTTGGTACTGAACATCCCTCCACCCCTCCACCAACTCAGTTTTCACTCCTGCATCTGCTTTATCTCTTTTCTTAAACATTGTACAGCCTTTTTCTCCAAAACCCTGCTCGCAGCGCCAAAATCCATCCATCCATCCATTTTCTTCCGCTTATCCGGGGTCGGGTCGCGGGGGTAGCAACCTAAGTAGGGAGGCCCAGACTTCCCTCTCCCCAGCCACTTGGAGCAGCTCCTCTGGGGGAATCCCAAGGCGTTCCCAGGCCAGCCGAGAAACATAGTCCCTCCAGCGTGTCCTGGGTCTTCCTCTGGGTCTCCTCCCGGTGGGACATGCCCGGAACACCTCACCAGGGAGGCGTCCAGGAGGCATCCTAACCAGATGCCCGAGCCACCTCAACTGGCTCCTCTCGATGTGGAGAAGCAGCGGCTCTACTCCGAGTCCCTCCCGGATGACTGAGCTTCTCACCCTATCTCTAAGGGAGAGTCCAGCCACCCTGCGGAGAAAACTCATTTCAGCCGCTTGTATCCGAGATCTTGTTCTTTCGGTCATAACCCAAAGCTCATGACCATAGATGAGGGTGGGAACGTAGATCGATCGGTAAATTGAGAGCTTTGCCTTTTGACTCAGCTCTCTCTTCACCACGACAGACCGGTACAGCGCCCGCTTCACTGCGGACGCTGCACCTATCCGCCTATCGATCTCACGCTCCAGTTTTCCCTCATTCGTGAACAAGATCCCGAGATACTTAAACTCCTCCACTTGGGGCAGGACCTCCTCCCCGACCCGGAGAGGGCACGCTACCCTTTTCCGGCTCAAGACCATGGCCTCGGATTTGGAGGAACTGATCCTCATCCCGGCCGCATCGCATTCAGCTGCAAACCGCTCCAGTGAAAGCTGTAGATCACGAGCTGATGAAGCCAATAGGACCACATCATCTGCAAAAAACAGAGAAGCGATTCTAAGGCCACCAAAACGGATCCTCTCAACACCTTGGCTGCGCCTAGAAATTCTGTCCATAAAAGTTATAAACAGAATCGGTGACAAAGGGCAACCTTGGCGGAGTCCAACTCTCACCGGAAACGAGCCTGACTTACTGCCGGCAATGCGGACCAAGCTCTGACACCGGTCGTACAGGGACCTAACAGCCCATATCAATGGGCCTGGTACCCCATACTCCCGGAGTACCCGCCACAGAACCCCCCGAGGGACGCGGTCGAATGCCTTTTCCAAGTCTACAAAGCACATGTAAACTGGTTGGGCAAACTCCCACGCACCCTCCAGGACCCTGTTGAGGGTGTAGAGCTGGTCTAGTGTTCCACGACCAGGACGAAAACCACACTGCTCCTCCTGAATCCGAGGTTCGACTATCCGACGGACCCTCCTCTCCAGAACCCCTGAATAGACCTTACCAGGGAGGCTTAAGAGTGTGATCCCTCTATAGTTGGAACACACCCTACGGTCCCCCTTTTTGAATAGGGGAACCACCACCCCAGTCTGCCAATCCAAGGGAACTGCCCCCGATGTCCACGCGATATTGCAGAGTCGCGTAAGCCAACACAACCCCACAACATCCAGAGCCCTAAGGAACTCAGGACGAATCTCATCCACCCCCGGAGCCTTGCCACCGCGGAGCTTTTTAACCACCTCGGCGACCTCCGCACCAGAGATTGGAGAGCCCGATCCAAAGTCCCCAGGCTCCGCTTCCTCAGTGGAAGACGTGCCAGTAGGATTGAGGAGGTCTTCGAAGTATTCCGCCCACCGACTCACAACATCCCGAGTTGAGGTCAACAGCACGCCATCCCCACCATAAATGGTGTTGGTCGCGTACCGCTTTCCCCCCCTGAGACGCCGGATGGTGGACCAGAATCGCCTCGAAGCCGTACGGAAGTCATTCTCCATGGCCTCTCCGAACTCCTCCCACGCCCGAGTTTTTGCCTCAGCAACCACCCGAGCCGCATGCCGCTTGGACTGCCGGTACCTATCTGCTGCTTCCGGGGTCCCACAGGCCAAAAAGGCCCAATAGGACTCCTTCTTCAGCTTGACAGCATCCCTCACCGCCGGTGTCCACCACCGGGTTCGAGGGTTGCCACCACGACAGGCACCAACAACCTTGCGGCCACAACTCCGATAAGCTGCCTCGACAATAGAGGCGCGAAACATGGCCCACTCGGGCTCAATGTCCCCCGCCTCCCTCGGAACGTGTTCAAAGCTCTCCCGGAGGTGGGAGTTAAAGCTCCGTCTTACGGGAGACTCTGCCAGACGTTCCCAGCAGACCCTCACAATACGTTTGGGTCTGCCAGGTCTGACCGGCATCCTCCCCCACCATCGGAGCCAACTCACCACCAGGTAGTGGTCAGTTGACAGCTCCGCCCCTCTCTTCACCCGAGTGTCCAGGACATGCGGCCGCAGATCAGATGAGACGACAACAAAGTCGATCATTGAACTACGACCTAGGGTGTCCTGGTGCCAAGAGCACATATGGACACCCTTATGCCTGAACATGGTGTTCGTTATGGACAATCCATGACGAGCACAGAAGTCCAACAACAGAACACCACTCGGGTTCAGATCAGGGGGGCCGTTCCTCCCAACCACACCCCTCCAGGTCTCACTGTCATTGCCCACGTGAGCGTTGAAGTCCCCCAGCAGAACAAGGGAGTCCCCAGGAGGCGCACCCTCCAATACCCCCTCCAAGGACTCCAAAAAGGGTGGGTAATCTGCGCTGCCGTTCGGCGCATAGGCACAAACAACAGTCAGAGCCCGTCCCCCCACACGTAGGCGAAGGGAGGCTACCCTCTCGTTCACCGGGGTGAACCCCAACGTACAGGCACCGAGATGGGGGGCAACAAGTATGCCCACTCCTGCTCGGCGCCTCTCACCAGGGGCAACTCCAGAGTGGAAGAGTGTCCAACCCCTCTCAAGGAAACTGGTTCCAGAGCCAGAGCCATGCGTTGAGGTGAGTCCGACTATTTCTAGCCGGAACCTCTCAACCTCACACACTAGCTCAGGCTCCTTCCCCACCAGAGAGGTGACATTCCATGTCCCAATGGCCAGCTTCTGTAGCCGAGGATCAGACCGCCAGGGTCCCCGCCCTCGGCCACCACCCATTCCACAATGCACCCGACCCCTTTGGCCCCTCCCACAGGTGGTGAGCCTATGGGAAGGGGGACCCACGTCTCCTCTTCGGGCTGTGCCCGGCCGAGCTCCATGGGTGAAAGCCCGGCCACCAGGCGCTCGCCAACGTGCCCCTCCTCCGGGCCTGGCTCCAGAGTGGGGCCCCGGTGACCCGCGTCCGGGCGAGGGAACATTGTTTCCATTTATATTACTCATCAGCGCCAAAATGTCTTATGATATTTTATTTTAAATGTGCAGGACTCGGGAAAAAGGTTGGTACAATGAAAACACACTCTCAGAACTGTGTACTTCAGTATGCTTTAATAAAAAGTTGCCACAGATACAATGAAACTCTGCAAAGCATAAAAATGCTCAAAACAACACATACTGTTATTTGCTAGGGTTAAGCATCAATTTTAAACCCCGCCACGAACAACAGCAAAGCCTCAAGCTCTCACACACACTCAGAAAAAGGCATTGAAATAAAAAGATCAGAATCTCTCACCGTTGATACAAGCGAGGAAGCCGCTTCGTTCAGTGGGAGATATTTTCTTCAATGCAAAACTGGGCGTTGATCAGACTCACGGTAGACTTCGGAAGTCCATCCGAGCGCCTCCTATTTTATACCTTTGAGGTGTATGAATGTGTATGCATGGTACGTGTGCGTGCGTGTCTTAATACAAACATGTTTTTGTGTGAGTCGGTGCAAGGCACGGGTGAGGGGTAACATTTGTTACTTTGACTAGATTGTTGCAACTTTTGCCAATAAAAACAAAGTTGTATGTGAAAAAGAGTAGGGCCCTTACCTCTCCCACATAATCAGTGTCTTCAAAGCAAAAGCTGCCTCACTAAAAAGTCAGCCTGACACTAAGTATATGGTCAGTTTTAATGAATACACTTAAATTTGATAAAATAGTCAGAAAGCATAATATTTCTCTGGTTTATCTCATTCCTCACCAGGTGTCCCTGTGATGGACTGCAGACCTGTCCAGGTGTCTCTGTGATAGACTGGAGACCTGTCCAGGTGTCCCTGTGATGGACTGTAGACGTTCACGTGTCCCTGTGATAGACTGGAGACCTGTCCAGGTGTCCCTGTGATGGACTGGTGACTTGTCCAGATGTCCCTGTGATAGACTGGAGACTTGTCCACGTGTCCCTGTGATGGACTGGAGACTTGTCCACGTGTCCCTGATGGACTGGAGACTTGTCCACGTGTCCCTTTGATGGATTTGAGACTTGTCCAGGTGTTCCTGTGATAGACTGGAGACTTGTCCAGGTGTCCCTGTGATGGACTGGAGACTTGTCCAGGTGTCCCTGTGATGGACTGGAGACTTGTCCAGGTGTCCCTGTGATGGACTGGAGACTTGTCCAGGTGTCCCTGTGATGGACTGGAGACTTGTCCAGGTGTCCCTGTGATGGACTGGAGACTTGTCCAGGTGTCCCTGTGATGGACTGGAGACTTGTCCAGGTGTCCCTGTGATGGACTGGAGACTTGTCCAGGTGTCCCTGTGATGGACTGGAGACTTGTCCAGGTGTCCCTGTGATGGACTGGAGACTTGTCCAGGTGTCCCTGTGATGGACTGGAGACTTGTCCAGGTGTCCCTGTGATGGACTGGAGACTTGTCCAGGTGTCCCTGTGATGGACTGGAGACTTGTCCAGGTGTCCCTGTGATGGACTGGAGACTTGTCCAGGTGTCCCTGTGATGGACTGGAGACTTGTCCAGGTGTCCCTGTGATGGACTGGAGACTTGTCCAGGTGTCCCTGTGATGGACTGGAGACTTGTCCAGGTGTCCCTGTGATGGACTGGAGACTTGTCCAGGTGTCCCTGTGATGGACTGGAGACTTGTCCAGGTGTCCCTGTGATGGACTGGAGACTTGTCCAGGTGTCCCTGTGATGGACTGGAGACTTGTCCAGGTGTCCCTGTGATGGACTGGAGACTTGTCCAGGTGTCCCTGTGATGGACTGGAGACTTGTCCAGGTGTCCCTGTGATGGACTGGAGACTTGTCCAGGTGTCCCTGTGATGGACTGGAGACTTGTCCAGGTGTCCCTGTGATGGACTGGAGACTTGTCCAGGTGTCCCTGTGATGGACTGGAGACTTGTCCACGTGTCCCTGTGATGGACTGGAGACTTGTCCACGTGTCCCTGTGATGGACTGGAGACTTTTCCACGTGTCCCTGTGATGGACTGGAGACTTTTCCACGTGTCCCTGTGATGGACTGGAGACTTTTCCACGTGTCCCTGTGATGGACTGGAGACTTGTCCACGTGTCCCTGTGATGGACTAGTGACTTGTCCACGTGTCCCTGTGATGGACTTGTGACGACCACGTGTCCCTGTGATGGACTAGTGACTTGTCCACGTGTCCCTGTGATGGACTAGTGACTTGACCACGTGTCCCTGTGATGGACTGGAGACTGCATGCTGTAATGTTGTATTCAGCTCAGTCTTATAATTAATGATTTCCTCAGTGTCAGGTGCTGCATTCAGCTCAGTCTCATAAATAACACCCTCTCACAGTGGATCAACCAGTTTGCTGATGACAGCCAAAACCAGCTGCTCACATGATCAAGGAGGACCTGCAAACTGGTTGATCCACTTTGAGAGGGTGCTATTCATGAGACTGAGCTGAATGCAGCACCTCAGACTGAGGAAGTCTTTATGAGACTAAGCTGAATACAGCATCTCAGACTGAGGAAGTCTTTCGTCGCTCAAGTCGGGGATCACCTGTACTTCACAGTGGGTTGTGATGAACCCTGTGAAAAAGTATAATTTTGTTTTAGAAATATGTTCATGTTTATACTCTTAATGTTTTATAATATGTAAATATGTCATCTCAAACTGAGGAACTCTTTCATCGCTCGTAAGTCGGGGATCACCTGTACTTTACAGTGGGTTGTGATGAACCCTGTAAAATAAGTACAATTTTGTTTGAGAAATATGTTCATGTTTATAATGTTAATGTTTTATAATATGTAAATATGTCATCTTCTTTCGTCGCTCGTAAGTCGGGGATCACCTGTACTTTACATTGGGTTGTGATGAACCCTGTATAAAAAGTACAATTTTGTTTTAGAAATATATATATAGTGTTAATATGTTTTATAATAATGTAAATATGTCACCAGAATTTAAGTTTTTATTTTATTTTATTTGAAACATTTAAGTTTTATTTTAAACATTTGAAGATTTGTTAGTGAATATAAATAAAGTATGTGCCCAATTTGTTTAATAAAAGCAGTTCCAAAAACAGTTCTCCTAATGTAGTGTCCTGTCACATTTGTGTGTTTTATGTTAATTTTATGTTAAGTAGGCAGAGTTTAAATGCGACGTAATTGTCCCTTTAAAGACCCCATAATGTTTGTTTTGTCCTTCGTGCTGCTGTTTATTTCCACTATATTAGGCTTAGTGTATTACTAGTTGATGTTTTTCTTAGTTAATTCTAGATGTTATTACTGTTTTTCTCTTGCATTTGCTGTTGGATGTAACTGGGACCCCGTGTACATAATCTCGTTTTCATCACATGTACCACATGTGGTGCAAATGACAATAAAGACTCTCTGACTCTCTCTGACTCTCTGATAAACCACATTTTTTGAAGTCCTTGTAAACCACACTGGAGTCTGGGTGGTAAAACATGCTGTGAAGCTCCTATCGGAAAGCTAAAGTGACCCAAAATTTTTTCAGATTTTTTAGAGTGCTCTGAGCTTGGTCCCAGGTCGCTAGGACCTCGGGAAGTGGTAGTCCCCGTAAACCACCACCGGGCTGGTTTGGCGAAAATGTCCAGCTAAACCACATTGACAAACCTGTGTGTGTGTGTGTGTGTGTGTATGGTGCTTAAAATACTAGTAAGAGTTTGTCACATATTTTGACACTTGTACATATGTCAATATCTTAACAGCATCAAGAACACCTGTAACTGCTGATTTTGCTGGAACACATCCGGTTGATGGTGAGCTATTTCATATGTTGAAAATATTGTCTTTATTACGTATGTAACTGTGGTGCTTTGAACACTTGATTATTTCCACCCCCAGCTGTGGTTTCAAGTCTGTTTTCCGGCCGGACAAGTGTAAGGCATCAGAGACGGACAAATCCCGTCTCTCTTCCGACATACACACACAGTTTCTGTTGTCTTGCGCGGAAAGATTCCTCGGTTGGCCCAAGACGACAGGACAAAGAGCGTCTCCAAAGAGCTGGGCTGGGAGAGAGGCGCATATGTTTTCGAGGTCTGTTATTTACGTTACTGTTGCTTAACACTAGGAATACCAGAATATTCAGATGAGTACTACACTTACCACATTCTGTCAAATTACAGATTGAGGGATTTGCATTCAATTAGGTTTGTGTGACCCCCTGGGGCTGAAGTCTTTTGTGTGCTCAAAACATCCCCCCAGTAGCATAAACAAAACATCTCCCCCATATTCCAACAACAACATTCCTTCTGCAGGTTTAAAGTGCAGCTTTTTACAACACAGACCAAACTTTTGGAGATGTTGATGACTCTTTGCAAATGTCAACGCTAGAAACTTCAGTTTATTTTATAGATACTGTATACGTTTTATACTTTTTATACTACTATGCAAAAACTCAGGACAGTATTACACTTTTATTATTTCATTTTATGCTTATGTTCATTGGGTGTTTGGTGTTTTAGGGGTGTTTGGTGTTTCAGTGTTGGTGTAAATTTTCATACTTTTATACTATTATGAAAAAACTCAGGACAGTGTTACACTTTTTTACTATTTTACTATTTTATGCTTATGTTTATTAAATGTTTTAGTGTTTAGTGTTTAGATTGTTACTGTTGCACCGAGGGACTGAGAGAAACGCAATTTCGGTCCTGTGTATGTCCTGTACATATTGCAGTTCTGACAATAAAGTTGACTTTGACTTTGACTGCCTCTAAGCGAGCAGGTCCCCGGTTCAAATCCTGGTCCGGGGGCCTTTCTGGGTGGAGTTTGCATGTTCTCTCCGTGCATGCGTGGGTTTTCTCCGGGTGCTCCGGTTTCCTCCCACAGTCCAAAAACATGCATGTTAGGCTGATTGTTAACTCTAAATTGACCCTAGGTGTGAGTGAGACAGGTCCCTCTTGTAAATGAGTCCCCGTGGCTCAACGAGTCCAGCCTGTATAAATAAAGGTTGAATGAATGAATGAACAAACTGATATGGAGAGAACACAAATTCTGTAAGAATAAAAATACTAAATATCACCTATTCCACGGTCAAGGCGGGATTGCATTGGTCACTTTTATCTGAAGGCGGCGGGATTGTACAGGTGGTCCCCGACTTACGAGGACATCGACTTACAGGCCTTCGGCCTGGAAACCCTGCTATGGACCGTGTCGGTTCATAAGTTTCTCCGCGGAGACACATGCGCTTTATGTGAACGGCGGTTTTGTCAGGAAGGCATCTTTGTCCTTCCTGGACGAAGGACAAATGGTAAATGGAGCTTATTTATATAGCGCTTTCCAGCCCCCTATGAGGGGCCCCAAAGCGCTTTACAATACCAACCATCCAACCATTCATACACACATTCATACACCGGTAGCGGCAGACTGCCATGCAAGGCGCCATCCAGTCCTACCGGGAGAAACTCGGGGTTAAGTGTCTTGCCCAGGGACACAACGACACATGGTGTGGGGAAACGGGATTCGAACCTCCAACCTTCCGATCGGTGGACGAGTGCCATTACCACTATGCCACGGCTGCCTATCTGCCTATCTGCAAGCTACATGCTGAGTGAAATAAAATTGAATAAAGTTGTTTCACTCCAGTTTTCATGTAAACATTCATACTTTTGAGTGTGGAAAAATGATTGTGTTATACAACAAATACAGAGCTTTATCATTCAATGGGTCTCTGACTTTGTACAGTACTGTAATAGATTTAGTATTTTTATTCTTACAGAATTTGTGTTCTCTCCATATCAGTTTGTTCATTCATTCATTCAACCTTTATTTATACAGGCTGGACTCGTTGAGCCACGGGGACTCATTTACAAGAGGGACCTGTCTCACTCACACCTAGGGTCAATTTAGAGTTAACAATCAGCCTAACATGCATGTTTTTGGACTGTGGGAGGAAACCGGAGCACCCGGAGAAAACCCACGCATGCACGGAGAGAACATGCAAACTCCACCCAGAAAGGCCCCCGGACCAGGATTTGAACCGGGGACCTGCTCGCTTAGAGGCAGTCAAAGTCAAAGTCAAAGTCAACTTTATTGTCAGAACTGCAATATGTACAGGACATACACAGGACCGAAATTGCGTTTCTCTCAGTCCCTCGGTGCAACAGTAACCATCTAAACACTAAACACTAAAACATTTAATAAACATAAGCATAAAATAGTAAAATAGTAAAAAAGTGTAACACTGTCCTGAGTTTTTTCATAATACAGGTAGTCCCCGAATTACGAGCGCTCTGA
>JBBPBX010066273.1:0-17452 GCA_038048925.1 Garcialebias charrua | reverse complement strand
TATATATATATATATATATATAATTTTTTAATCTACTTAATGAAAAATAGTAGGACTTGAATTTGTTCATGAAACATGGGAAGGAGAGCTTATTATCCCTCCACTTACTACAATGAATGTGGTACTTTGCTATAAGGACGACTATATTCATGGCACCGGAGTAAGCTAGGCTTAAGTTGTCTACATAGAATTAAATGGCATTAATATCAACTGAAGGAATGTTTTGTTTTGGATTAATCCAGTTTGTGATCTCAGTCCAAAAACTTTGAGAATATTGACATGAAAAAAAACAAATATTCAAGGGATTCATCTTTGGATTTACAAAAAGTACACAAATCGACCTCAAATTTAAATCTTCTGTGCAGAAACATGGCTACGGGATAAATCTTATTTATTATTTAAGAATATATATTTTTTCACTTTAGGAGATACTGACCATTTGATGAATTTAGAATGAGCAGAAGTCACCATGGTCCCATGATTCATATTGGTAGGTTTCTTGAATGAATTTATGTTATAATCATAATAAGTCGTTTGTTTCATATCTTCATTGATAATCTTGTTATTGCATTTGAAGTCAACTAAGCTACACTCATTTACTTTTAGTGTGGACATCGAAACGGTCACTTTTGAATAAATAATGATATTTTTAATTAACTGAATCAGGCTAAAAGGACTGCTTTACATACCTTCATAAAATCTTTACGACAGCAGTTAAGGTTATATTTTCCAACAAAAGAGGACAAATTTAAAAGCTCTCCATTAGAATCTAGGATATCTGTTACAAAAATTATGCCTTTTTCATACCATTCTTAAATAAAATGGTATGGTATGGTATGGTATATATTTACTTTCTACCTGCTGTTGCTATATTATTCCACAGAGTTGATCCATGAGGTGAGAAATTATGTTGAGATATCATTTTCTAGAACTGAAGAACTTGTTTGTGGAAGTTTGATAACTTTACTGAATCTTAGTTACTTCAAAGTCACACTTTGCAAAGAATTAAATTCCCCCCATTAAAAATGGAGGCAGGGATATGAAACAACATTGAATTTTGCTGTTGTAAAATGTTTTTAAATCATTTAATCCTAAATGTACCAACTATTGCTTCAAAATCTAGTGCATAAATGCCACCATTCTTATATTTTTTAACTAGTTGGGATTTTTTAACATAATGAGTCATGTTTTTCCTTTTTTTTCTATCCGTGCCCATCTGCTCATACAGACTCATGTTCGTGCTGCTGTTTAGAGTGATGGCTTTTTCTATGATATAGTGCTTAGTGTATATTTTTAAGATTTTATTACTGTTCTTATCTTACATTTTATTGTTAGATGTAACTGGGACCCTACGTACATACGGTAATCTCGTTTCATCACATGTATCACATGCGGTGCAAATGACAATAAAGCTTCTTTCTCTCTCTCTCTCTCTCTCTCTCTCTCTCTCTCTCTCTCTCTCTCTCTCTCTCTCTCTCTCTCTCTCTCTAAACTGAAATATAATGGAACTGGATTTTTCTTATGTTTTGTGGTGATATATACATAGAATGACATTGATAAACAGCCTTGGAAATGCCATCTGCTTTAGTCAACAGGTTCCTGCCAAAAATAGTCAGATTTCTTGTCAACCAACGGCTAAGACTTTGTTTCATATCTACTAAACAGTTTGAGATGTTGTCATCTTCCCTTTTAATTGCATTCTTAGATACTAATACACCCAAATATTTACTTTCATTTACGACCCTGATTGACTGGATGTTTCTATGAATACAACTATGAATGGCAAGAATCTCACATTTGTCAATGTTAAGTCCCAAACCTGAAGCTTTAGAGAATAATGAAATTCTATTTAGGGCTCTTTCAACCATTAAATCTTTTTTTAAACAGTGCTGTGTCATAGACAAACTGACTAATCTTGTATTCTCTATCAAAATTTTTAATTTTAATGTTAAATTTTTAATCTTATAATTTATGATAAGAAATGTTTTCTTCTTGCTTCCTTTCATTTTATGTTTTTGTTTAATTTTTCTTTTAATAATTGTCATTGTTTTAATATGAAATGAATGCAATTATACAATACCAAAAAATATTAATTCCCTTTAGCTCAGAGTTACTATTGATTTGGAGGGCTAGTAACTGAGTTGTCAAGATAAATCATTTTGGGGAGATAGGATACCCCTGAGGGATGCCTCACTGGATCTTAAATCTAGAAGTAAGTCATAGATTTAGGGAGACTGAGATATAAATATCATTGTAAAACATCTTTACTTATCTACAAAATGAGTCCCCAAAGTCCAAAAATCTTAACGTCTCTAACAAAATGTCATGTTCAATTTGTCGAATGCCTT
This sequence comes from Garcialebias charrua, assembly GCA_038048925.1. Classification (NCBI taxonomy): domain Eukaryota; kingdom Metazoa; phylum Chordata; class Actinopteri; order Cyprinodontiformes; family Rivulidae; genus Garcialebias; species Garcialebias charrua. Next base: position 15,104 of record JBBPBX010066273.1, on the reverse strand, counting down.
GTAGAAATCAATGAACAAGATCAGACTATCCTTATCAATGTAGTCACAATAATCCAACATATCAAGGACCAGTCTAACATGATTGTGAATGTTTCTCTCTTTAACAAAGGCTGACTGATTTTCATCAATGATATCTTTAAGTCCTCTGTTCAGCCGATTAGCATAAATATGAGCTAAAATTTTCTAATCTGTGCACAGCAGAGTGATGGGTCTGCAGTTATCCAACATTTGACCATCTTTATTAGGCTTTGGGATTAAGGTGATTATTCCTTGTTTCATGGTATTAGAGAGGTTACCCGTTAGTATACAGTTCAAGAAAGCTTTATAAAGCATCTCTCTAATCTCTTCCCAGAAGAATCTATAAAAGTATGTTGTTAGCCCATCTAAACCAGGCAACTTCTCAGTAGACATCTTCAAAATGGCCTTATCCATCTCCTCTGTAAGGATGACTCCGTCCTGTTGGTCTTGTCTGTTCTCCTTGTGATGTTTTTTTCTGTTAGTCAGTTCCAGTTCTGTCTCCTAGTAGGGACCTCCAGTTTGGTCTCTATGTTTGTTTGCTGTTGGTTTGGCCTCCAGTTCTGTCTGTTTGGTCTCTGTTTGTTTGCTATTAGTTTAGTCTCTGTTTGTTTGCTGTTGGTTTAACCTCCAGTTCTGTCTGTTTAGTCTCTCTGTTTATTTGCTATCAGTTTGGCCTCCAGTTCTGTTTCTTGGTTTAAATCTCCAGTTTAGTCTGTTTATTTGCTATTGGCTTGACCTCCAGTTTTGTCTTCCTGGTTTACTTTTCATGTTTCAGGTTTAGTTCTCCCAGTCCTGCTCTGTGTCAAGTTAATTGTCTCTAGTTAATTGTCCCCAGTTGTTTGTGATTTTGTCTCGCCTTGTCTGCCTTGTCTGTGAGTATATAAGCCCTGTTCTGTGTCTCAGTCATTGCAGCCGCATCATTTGGTATCCCTCGTGTTCTCTGGTCTCTGATTCAACTCAGATTCATGTAAGTGTTCTTGCTGCCACGACAGCCATTTGTTTATGATTATTAAAGTGAATTAATTTTATAACTTCCTGGCCTCTGAGGATATCTGTTTGCACCCCTGGGTTTAATCTTGCTCTGAGTAAATCCTGACAGTATGCGGCTGCCATCAAAAAAGCCTAGCAAACAGCATATTCCTCCTACCTGTCCTCTCGAGTCCAGGCGGAGGGAGGAGACCGTGATCCACTGCAGTGGGTTTCAGGTCCAACCCGTGTCGGCACAAGAGGACTTCAGCCTGGAAGTGGAGGTACTGCCTTCCCCGCTTTTGGTTCTCGAACAGGAAGAGTCTCGGCGTCGGATGGGTAACTCGACCCGTGAGTCCAGTTCCTCCTTGTGTTCTGCGTTGCTCGTCTCGGGGTGGACGTCTGGGGAAGACGCCGAGGACGATTTCCTTGTTTTTACTCCTCAGCGTCAACACCGCCGAAAGCATAGCAAAAGGAAGACCCGGAAACAGTCAACCACACCTCCGTCATGGTCAGCTAATCAGACTCGGTCCAGCGAACCCGAGTTTTTTGGACGTAACTCCAGCGCTTCAGTGGGAGCGAGTTCCGTGGCCTCACCTCCTAGGTTTTCGGTGAGGGCGGAGACCAACGCCTCACTGTCGCTCGAAGCTGCTCCTGCTCGGTCCGCAGAGGTCACCCTAGGAGAGCCTTCAGGGGTGATAAATGTTCCTGCCACTTCACCTTCATTCAGAAACACTCCTTTGTCCCATTCTAATGCACACCGATTTCAGCCCAGTGAACTTATCCAAATAAACCGGACTTTAGGAAGTCTAATCACCTCTGCAAAAAATAACCCGGACTGTTTTGATGTTGTACTTTCCCTTGCTGAAAAGTTTATATTATCTCAACCCGGTCTGACCCAGCTTCGTGAATATGAACAGTTTCTAAACGAAATAAGGACACTAAAATTATCCGGCCCTGAACATGCAGCAGCAGTAAGCCCTGAACCGGCTGGCTCTTCAGCACTTACAGTGTCCTGCTCTGAGGGGGTCCTAGATGACGCCCCTTATGTCTCGTGTCCCGAGGGGGTCTTGGGAGACGCCCCTCACTTCTCCGGTGCTATGGAAAGACCTGAACCAAGAGAGGGTTCCCGATCTGGTCCTGGACTGCGCCACCGCCGCCGCCGACAGAGAGGTCCTGCTGACCCAACCTCAGTCCAAGTGGCTGATTCGCCTGCAGCCGGTCTTAAGCCGACAGCTCCAGTGTCTACAGAGGGTGCAGTCTTGACGGTGGTCTCCTCGCCTGCTGACTCGACGGTGGTCTCCTCGCCTGCAGACTCGACGGTGGTCTCCTCGCCTGCAGACTCGACTGTGGTCTCCTCGCCTGCAGACTCGATGGTGGTCTCCTCGGCTGCTGCAGACTCTACGCCCGGCTCTTCGGTTGCTGCAGACTCTACGCCCGGCTCTTCGGCTGCTGCAGACTCTACACCCGGCTCTTCGGCTGCTGCAGACTCTACGCCCAGCTCTTCGGCTGCTGCAGACTCTACGCCCGGCTCTTCGGCTGTTACAGACTCTACGCCCGGCTCTTCGGCTACTGCAGACTCTACGCCCGGCTCTTCGGCTACTGCAGACTCCTCGCCCGGCCCGTCGGCTGCAGTCTCCTCGCCCGGTTTGTCGGCTGATTCGACGCCTGCAGCTCCAGCATGTCTCGGGAGGGTCCTGGAGGACGCCTCCCACGGTTCCTGTCTCGGGAGGGTCCAGGAGGACGCCTCCCACGGTTCCTGTCTCGGGAGGGTCCTGGAGGACGCCTCCCACGTTTCCTGCTGGCCAGTGGTCTCGCAGCCAGAGGGCGTTGCCCTGCCTCCGGCTCCAGAGGGAGTTGCCCTGCCTCCGGCTCCAGAGGATGCTACCCTGCCTTTGGCTCCTGGTTCCAGCTCTGCGGCTCCTGATTCTTCGGCTCCTGATTCTTCGGCTCCTGATTTTTCGGCTCCTGATTCTTCGGCTCCTGGTCCTTCGGCTCCTGGTCCTTCGGTTCCTGGTCCTTCGGCTCCTGGTCCTTCGGATCCTGGTCCTTCGGCTCCTGGTCCTTCGGCTCCTGGTCCTTCGGCTCCTGGTCCTTCGGCTCCTGGTCCTTCGGCTTCTGGTTCTGACCCTACCTCGACCGACGAAGACCCTGCCTCGACCGACGAAGACTTTGCCTCGACCGACGAAGACCCTGCCTCGACCGACGAAGACCCTGCCTCGACCGACGAAGACCCTGACTCTACACCTGCAGAGGGTCCCGACGCCTCTACGCCTGCAGAGGGTCCCGACGCCTCTACGCCTGCAGAGGGTCCCGACGCCTCTACGCCTGCAGAGGGTCCCGACGCCTCTACGCCTGCAGAGGGTCCCGACGCCTCTACGCCTGCAGAGGGTCCCGACGCCTCTACGCCTGCAGAGGGTCCCGACGCCTCTACGCCTGCAGAGGGTCCCGACGCCTCTACGCCTGCAGAGGGTCCCGACGCCTCTACGCCTGCAGAGGGTCCCGACGCCTCTACGTCTTCTGCAGGTTCCGACTCCCCCATGTTTCCTGTCTCAAGGGGGTCCAGGAGGACGCCGTTCACATCTTCTGCTGCCCAGAGGTCTTCCAGCCGGCTCCAGAGGGGGCTGCTCTACCTGCGATCTCCAAAGAGGGTCCCAGTGCCGCAGACGCCTCAATGTCTACAAAGGGTCTTCGCACTGCTGACGTCTCGACTTCTACAGAGGGTCTTCGCACTGCTGACGTCTCGACTTCTACAGAGGGTCTTCGCACTGCTGACGTCTCGACTTCTACAGAGGGTCTTTGCACCGCAGACGTCTCTACGCCTGACGACGTCTCTACGCTCGCTTCGACGCCTGACGACGTCTCTACGCTCGCCTCGACGCCTGACGACGTCTCTACGCTCGCCTCGACGCCTGACGACGTCTCTACGCTCGCCTCGACGCCTGACGACGTCTCTACGCTCGCCTCGACGCCTGACGACGTCTCTACGCTCGCCTCGACGCCTGACGACGTCTCTACGCTCGCCTCGACGCCTGACGACGTCTCTACGCTCGCCTCGACGCCTGACGACGTCTCTACGCTCGCCTCGACGCCTGACGACGTCTCTACGCTCGCCTCGACGCCTGACGACGTCTCTACGCTCGCCTCGACGCCTGACGACGTCTCTACGCTCGCCTCGACGCCTGACGATGTCTTTTCGCTCGCCTCCTTGCCTGAAAACGTCTCTTCGATCGACGTCTCGATGCCTTCTGCTGACTCTGCGTTCGTCTCAACGCTTTCTGCTGACTCTGCGTTTGTCTCGACGCCTTCTGCTGACTCTGTGTTCGTCTCGACGCTTTCTGCTGACTGCGTTCATCTCGACGCCTTCTGCTGACTCTACACTTGCAGTTGTTTCTACGCTCGTTGGGGACTTGACACTCGTTTCGATACCTTCTGATGTTGTACCGCTCGACTCATCGCTACTTGCTGTCTCACCGTCTGCAGTTCGCCCGCATGCTGACTGGACTCCTACAGACCGCTGGCTTGCTGACTCGACTCCTGCAGACCGCCCGCAAGCTGACTCCTCGCTTGTGGGTTTTGATGGACCGCCTCCCGGTCGCCCCCCTGAGGCTGCTTGTGGTGATGGGTGGCCTCCCGGCCGCCCCCCTGAGACTGCTCGACGTGTGGCCTCTGATGGGCGGTCTCCCGGCCGCCCGCCTGACCGGCCTTTGCCCGATGTTGGTCTCCTGGTCACCCTCTTTGGTTTTTTGACGTTGTCTTAGGTTTGGGCTTTATGTTTAGCTTTCTCAGTTTTCGGTTGGGTGTTTATGTTTAGTTGCTGTGGTATTTTTGGGTTTGGTCGTTGTGTTTGTCCCTTGTGTTGTCCTTGTGTCCCTTGTCTGCCTCGTGCCCTCCTTCCTTGCTGTTTCCTCCCTCCGCCCGCCCTGGGTTTTTGGGGGTGTTTTTTCTTGGACACCTGGGGGTGTCCTTAAGGGGGAGGTACTGTAAGGATGACTCCGTCCTGTTGGTCTTGTCTGTTCTCCTTGTGATGTTTTTTTCTGTTAGTCAGTTCCAGTTCTGTCTCCTAGTAGGGACCTCCAGTTTGGTCTCTATGTTTGTTTGCTGTTGGTTTGGCCTCCAGTTCTGTCTGTTTGGTCTCTGTTTGTTTGCTATTAGTTTAGTCTCTGTTTGTTTGCTGTTGGTTTAACCTCCAGTTCTGTCTGTTTAGTCTCTCTGTTTATTTGCTATCAGTTTGGCCTCCAGTTCTGTTTCTTGGTTTAAATCTCCAGTTTAGTCTGTTTATTTGCTATTGGTTTGACCTCCAGTTTTGTCTTCCTGGTTTACTTTTCATGTTTCAGGTTTAGTTCTCCCAGTCCAGCTCTGTGTCTAGTTAATTGTCTCTAGTTAATTGTCCCCAGGTGTTTGTGATTTTGTCTCGCCTTGTCTGCCTTGTCTGTGAGTATATAAGCCCTGTTCTGTGTCTCAGTCATTGCAGCCGCATCATTTGGTATCCCTCGTGTTCTCTGGTCTCTGATTCAACTCAGATTCATGTAAGTGTTTTTGCTGCCACGACAGCCATTTGTTTATGATCATTAAAGTGAATTATTTTTATAACTTCCTGGCCTCTGAGGATATCTGTTTGCACTACAGTACTGGGTTTAATCTTGCTCTGAGTAAATCCTGACTTCCTCAAGTTCAATTTGTTTTTCCATAAGTTGTTTAAAATCTAGATCAATTACTTTATTGAATTCTCTTATAGTGTTTATAAATGCTGAACAGTTTGTCTCAGAGTAATTAGATTGGTATAAGTTACTGTAAAAGTTGTATAATTCTCTATTAATCTTAATTTCATCTTCAGAAATGATTGCATTTTTATTCAATTTAGTGATCTTTTTTATTTTTCTATGTTTTCCAGGTTGAAAAAAATAAGATGTCTTTTTCTCCCCTTCTTCAATCCAGCAAGCTCGAGAACATACAAAAGCACCTTTAGCTTTTTCTTCTTATAATTTATCTAGTTCTCTCTGTAATTTATTTAATTCGACAAGTTCTTCAGGTAAAAGATCCGTCTTTTAACAAAGACTGTTAATATTTGTTATGATATTAAGATGTTGTTGTTGTTTTTTTCAGTTTAGATGTTTTTTTTTACTTGTATCAGTAGCCAACTCCCTTGTTTTAAATTTAAACCATTACCATTTACTCACATCTGCCTTTTCCAAGGCCACCACCAACTGTCTAGCATCTTCACCAAACCCAGAATTCTGCAAAAAAGAATAATTGAATTTTAAACACTGGTTAGACCAGGACCTGACCTTTAAAACAGAAAAGATAGAGAAATTACACAATGATCAGTCAAGGTTGCAGCAGATACTGTATCTCACACTTATTCATATAATTTAACAAAGAAGTAGAGATGAGCCAATAATCTATTCTATAACTTAAACAAAATCATAACACCCGCTGAGTGTGACGTCCCATAACTGACAAAAATAGAGTCACCCCACTGTAACTTCAAAAGTCCACATGGCCTCGCTCTGTAGGAGAACTTCCATTGTGTTCTGGATACATTAGATGAAGCTGCCTGCAATGTTCTCTTTAAGTCTGGTTCTCTCTGTGCAACATATCACTATGGGAAATTGCGCCACGCGCGGTTTACCTGAAGGAATACAATCACGCCTTTACGGCAGGGGCGTCATCCCTGCCCCAGAGGTCCCGCCCTCTGAGTACTTAAGGGAGTGACGCCCTCAAAACGATCTCTTTATTGCCCTTCATCTCGCTTAAACCTGAACTCTCTCTCTTTGCGGGACTTCTCTGTTGCCTCATCGCTCAACGTATTGCTAGTCCAGCACATTTTTACCTAACCTCGAAGTTTTCCTTCTCCTCTTTCCACAGACTGCTTCGCTTGACGGCGCTAAATGCGTCACACGCTACCTCTGCTAATTCATAGCGAGGCTAGCCAGCGAAAGCGACATGACGGAGGAGACGACTCGGAAAAAGATTTTGGAAGGACTCACTCGTCTTATCTCGGACATGCCTCCGGAGAAAAGAAAGCCAAAACCAAAGCTTCCAAAGAAAGCTAGCAGGACGGCGAGCCCGACCTCGCACGCCTGCCCCAGCGGATGCAGTTTTTACCTCACGGCGACGGACACCCACGAGGCCTGTCCTGTCTGCCTGGGAATATTGCACGCGAACATGGCGCTGGATGCACCCGATTCCTGCACACATTGCAACCAGATGCTTGAGGCGGTGAGGAGGCATTGGGTGAACTTTGTCGCCAGGACTATGGGGGCTACTGCGGAGCCCCCGGACACTACCGAGCCTCTCACTCCGACGCCGGAGCTCGAGAGCATGGCTTTGGACAACAGCACCCGAGTCAAATGGGGCGACAACCCAGAGGTGCTGGCTCCCATGGAGGACTTAACTGTCGAATTTGACACTCGAGACATGATGAACGAGGACGAAATCTCGATTTCAGCCTCTGGGGAATTTTATGCGGACGAGGCAGACATTGAGTACAGGGAACAGGGAGAAGACCTCTCCCGCACCCTGCTACCCATGCTGCCGGAGGCGGACTTATCCATCCCTGCTCTGTTGGACTTGTGTCGCAGAGCAGCGGACATGTTGCAGGTTCTATGGCCGGAGCCGCCACCTCGTCAACAAGTCACGAGGTTGGCAGGAAACTACTTTTATTCAAAGCAGCAAGCTGCCACGATACAAAGGATGCCCATCTTCCCAGACTTCCTCACGGAGCTGACGCGCACTTGGTCTCAGCCCAGGGCCCCCATGCTGTTACCCCTCTCACAGTTTCTCGACGTGGACGGGATGGATGCGGTGGGATTAGCCAATGTTCCTCAGATCGAGGACATGCTGGTGTCTCATCTGGCCCCAAAGTAATCTGGGACAAAACCAACTCTCCCCAGTAAGGCCTGTCGAGCCTCGGCTTCTCTGCTCGAGAAATGCTACAGAGCTCAAGGTCTTGCGACGCGCGCGATGAACGCATCCGCCATGATGCAGGCTTACCTGGCTGAAAAACTGCAGGTGCTCCAGGTAACGTCAGACAAGCAGGCTACCGCTGAGCTGCTGGATGAAGCCCGTAGGGCAACAGACTTTGTGATCCGCATGATGGGGACAGCTGCAGTTACGTAGGGCAAAGGAATGGCTGAGGTGGTCATCGCGATACGACATCTGTGGATGACCTTAACTGACCTTCCAGAGGGACAGAAAATTCCTTTTCTCCACCATTCAGTTGAACCGACGGGGCTTTTTGGGGAAGCGCTCGATCGGATTTAGACCAAGCTGGAACAGAGGCGCAAACAAGCAGAAGCTCTCAGGGTGGGCATCCCCAGGAGGGCCTTCACCCCCCAAGGAGTTAGCTGGGAGCAGAGCACCGCAGCCTAGACACCATTCAGCTACTCGTGCTCTACCGCAAAAGCGGCCCGCATACGAGGCAGAGCAACGGCAAAGAGCATCGCCGCTGCCGCCTTGAACCGAACACGCCTGGAGTAAGAACAGATTTGTTCCCCGCCAGGCGGAACGGCACAGGACTTCCTCGGCTAATCGGGACACCAAACAGAAGTGGACCTGATAAACCAGGACCGTCTCAGAACTTTACATGATCTCTCGCCCACGTGGTACGGGAATTGATCGTTTTATCGCCAGACTTTGTTTGTAGCACGGTACAAAAAGCTGGTTTTACTGTTTTGGACACAAATCATGTTGTTTCTGCCGAAAGTGACATAAAATCAAATATGTCTTCACGCATAAGCACGAATAAAGTTAAAAAAACAGCCACTCTCTGTCTTTTTGAGAGAAAAAAACACATAGTAACAACAGCAGAACGGTCCCTTCTGCTCTTCCAGCTGAAATAAAGGGAGGGGGCAACTTTCCCCCTCCCTAACGGCTCATGGGGTGTTAGCCTAGCCCAGGGGTGTTCAGACTTTTTCAGCATGCGAGCTATTTTTGAAATGATCAAGTCAAAGTGATCTACCTACTATAAGGTCCCGTTTACACGAAAACAACCTGTGGAAACATTAGTGATTTTTCAATGTTTATTGGGGGTAATAAACAAAAAATAAGCTGGTTTACATGAAAAATGCTGTAGTTTTCATGTCAGTCGGGTTGCCAGATAAGAAATTATGAACTATAGTACAGTACTGTGGCTTTAAAATTATAGTATTTTGACCTAAACTGTTGTGTTTGCTGAGTAAAGATGTTCTAAGATTCAATTCAATTCAGTTTATATAGCGTCAATTCACAAAAGAAGTAATCTCAGGGCACTGAACAGACAATTATTTTTTAATGTCATGTTACGATCTACCAGTACTACCTCAGAGATCTACCAGTAGATCGCGATCTACGTAATGAGCACCTCTGGCCTAGCCGATAAGCCCCAGCAGGGTGCCTCTGCTCTGTCTGCATCAGGCAAATGCAGAGGAGTCTGCAAACAGGCCCACCTCTCCTCACAGAGACAGGTGAAGAGGGGCACGTGTTCTAGCCCTTGCTACGTTTTGCTCCGCGAGGCTGGCAATACACAAATCAAACACTCCCATCACATGTCCGCACCGCAGGGGTGTGCGCCGACAGAATCTGTCGACCCACCTTCCTGGCCTCCTGTTCATCAGATGCCAGGGAGGGCCGCGGGGCCACGGGAGAGGCCCGTAGGCCAACACCAGGTTCACACATTAACAAAGGCAGTTGTGAAACAATTGCTATGTGTATAAACACTAACAATTTAAAGCCTGCTCAACACAAAAGACCATCTCCACATTTTTATGCTAAAACTGTCCCCTGGTTTTCAATGGGTGGCACGTCATGCTCAAACAATAGTCCTGCAACGTGTGATCAAGCTCACGGTGCTGAAACAAACAAGGAACAGATTGGAGTCAGGAGATCTGCTCGTTTACAAAACATGCAACACCCCCAACCCATTTCCCCCACCAAAAAGAGGGAAAACAGACACTCTGCGCAACTTCTGTCTGTCAATGACAGCAGCTTGTCTCTGCCTCCGCACACTCACTGTCAGGATGGTGTGGAGGCACTTCTACAAGAATGTCCTCTCCCTAACCTGGTTGACCTTCAAGGGATCAGGGCCTCGAAGGAGGAGCTAGGTCCACCACCTGCTCCTCTTGAGGATCTGTCTGTGCCACCAGAGGGAACAGCTCCGCCAATTAGGCAGAGATCTGTGGCTGATTTTAGCTTGCTGGCAGAGAAAAACAAACTGATGGCTGCCAGCCTGCCAGAGAATGTGGTAAAAACCATTCAAAATGCCCGAGCCGGGTCAACACAGTCCCTTTATGCATGAAAGTGGCATATTTTTTAAGCTTGGTGCACAGAAAGAAATATTATTTCTTATTCATGTGGCCTGACTGAGCTCCTCACCTTTCTTCAGGACTTGCTGGAGAAAGGTTGCTCTTACTCAACGATTAAGGTGTTCCTATCTGCAATTTCAGCTTGTCACATGGGCTGGGAAAATAGGACGCCGGGCACGCATCCCCTCATCATAAGATTTATGAAACGTGTGCTACGGAGGAGGCCTCCCGCCAGGACTTTGACCCCTGGATGGGATCTTAGTACGGTCTTGGGGGCTCTCTGCGATTTCCCATTTGAACCACTGAGCGACATTAAGATAGACTTATTATCTTATAAAACTGCTCTTCTTCTGGCTCTTTGTTTAGCAAAACGTGTAGGTGACCTCCACGCTTTGTCTGTACATCCAATGTGCACCAGGTTCGCCCCTGACGGGTCAAAGGTCACCCTAAGGCCTAATCCTGCACATACCCCCGAAGTTTTGACTTTAAACTCCAGAAGTCTGGACTTTGAACTCTCTTCTTTTCCACCTGCTCCTATCCTCACTCAGGAACAGGAAAGGCTGAAGGCTCTCTGCCCAGTGAGAGCTTTAAGTACTTACATGCAGGGAACACCTGAATGGAGAAAAACAAATCAACTGTTTGTATGTTTTGCCGCACCAGCTATCACCAGGCTCGATAGATAGCACCAGGCCCTGTCAAAGCAACGCCTCTAACACTGGGTGACAGGCCATTAAAAGGGCGTACAGTAGCAAAGGTCAACAGGTGCCCTCTGGAGTGTGTGTCCACTCTACGCGGGGCTTGGCCACCTTGTGGTCACTGTTCAAGGGTGCATCAGTTGCAGACATTTGTGCTGCTTCGAACTGGAGTTCAATGAACACATTTGCAAAGCACTACAGTTTGGATGTAACTGCGTGTGATGTCACTCAGGCTGTCCTTTCTAACACACAGTAGAAAGCAACCTTGGGATGCCTATTAAATAAAGGCTGACATTCACACTAATATGCATTTTACTGAGCATTTCAAGGGCATGAATGAATTACTTTCCCATAGTGATATGTTGCACCGAGAGAACCAGACTGAAAGGGAACTGAAAGTTATGCACCATAATTGGTGTTCCCTGAAGGAAGAGAACGAGGTGCAACATACCTGGCCCTTTCAATGCTGAAAGCTCGGTGAAGTGCATTTTGGAGATCGTTTTGAGGGTGTCACTCCCTTAAGTACTCAGAGGGCGGGACCTCTGGGGCAGGGATGACGTCCCTGCCATAAAGGCGTGATTGTATTCCTTCAGGTAAACCACGCGTGGCGCAATTTCCCATAGTGATATGTTGCACCTCGTTCCCTTCCTTCAGGGAACATGAGTTATGGTGCATAACTTTCAGTTTCCATGATTCAGTCCAGAGGTCAAAGGTCACTCCAGCTAGTAATACAAGTGTGATCATGAAGCAGACACAGCCTTGGTTTTACAGAGACTCATGTCAAGTCGAACAGTCCACAGTGGAGACAAGAACAAAGTAAAAAGCATCAAACAGACAGAGTCAGGCTGAACAAGTCACTGGTCGCTCTCATTCATGTCACATCTTCATGTTGCTGCTTGAAAAGTCAGAGGAGAAACTTCCCATCAAAGCAGACTGGGAATTCACCAGTTTTCAACAAGAAATCCAACATGAAATTCTCTTCTTTGTTCTTTGAGGACTTACAGGACTCAGTTAGAAACAGTTTTCTTACATTGTGTCTGAGGGTCCAGGTTCAGGACTGAAGTCTGGAGGTCCACCTTTGGACCGGTCACTCTTCATGGACAGACAGGTGGATCCTGGAGACTTTTCCTTCAGCCGACCTACCATTTTCTGGTCTTCAGGTGGTCTGAGAGAGAAACCAGTAGAACAAACAAACATACAACTCAATGATCGTCTTTTTTCATGTTCAATTTTTAGGTCTGTAAGTAAAATATCTTATGAACAACTGAACAAGGTCTCAGAAACTTTTAGTAGATACACCTGCAACTAACTCATTAATGGAGTCAACCTTATACAAGATGGCCACCACAGCTATTTTTTATTTATATTTATTTAAACAAACAGAACTACAGAACACTACATGAGCAAAAATATATCCAAACTCTCTTGAAGGATTTCATAACTACAATTTACAAGCTAGGGGGCGGTTTACAGAATGATGAAAGTTGATATATATATATATATATATATNCAATTATTAGTTATGTATTAGTATTAGAAAATTAGAAAGAGTTAGTCATTTTGTACTGCTGGTGAAAGATTATTATTGTTTAATCTGATTGTTTGAAAAAAAGGGCAGATATAATAAGATTTATTCTTCTTTCTGCTACCTTTTTTTTTTTTTTACATTGTGTACGTATCATTAATGGGATTGTCTTGTATTGTGTTTCTTTTGTAAAAAAAATGAACAAATTTAATAAACATAAACATTTAAAAGCGCCTTTCAGGACACCCAAGGAGAACATTTCACAGCAAGAAAAATATCATACAAACAACAAACACAGTTAAAACATCAGCTGTAACAAATTAAAATGTAAAATAAATGAATATAAAATACGTTTAGTAAAATTACTGATAAGCAAGTTTTGAAACCAATCTCCCTCCCAACAAAGCACTTGGAAACATTTATTAATCATTTACAGATTTATTAATTAAATGTTTAAACAACAGCAATTGAATGCGATGGTCCGTCTGTGTTCAGCATACTCATTACATTTTCCCCGTCAATGCGACCGAAGTGTTCCATTTTCATTCCTGCTACACTGTTCATTAGAGCTGCGCAGAGCTACGCAGTTTACCTAAATACTCTTCTTCTCACTTCCACTCAAGACGTACATACGGGGGAATGTACGCTGTCGCCCCCTGGCGTCCCAGATTTTGACAAGTCGCAGGAATTGGTGTAACACCGGCTCCGTGTCCCGGTAGCATCCACCCGTTCATGCTACAGCAAGGGCTGTTATTAGCATGTTAGCTCGTTGCTACTCCAGTCCGCTGTCTGCTGCTTCACGCGGTCAACAGCGTCTTTTTCATTCGCCCATCCGTCCCTCAGCACAACCGCCGTTCATCTACATCTCATGTATCCGTGCACAGCAACCTCTGAGCGGACACGGTTCTCAACCGGCGCAACCGAAGCTAACCAACACATGGCAGCACTGCCGACAACTGACTGCTGCCGTAAACTGGTGGAAACTGCCGTAAACTTAACTGACTGCTTTTTTTATTTTTTTATTTTTTATTAAAACAAACAGAACTACAGTACACTACATAAACAAAAATATAAACCGGTACAAACTCTCGTGAATGATAACATAACTACAATCTACAAGCTAGGGGGGCGGTTTACAAAATGATGAAAGTTGAAATATATATATATATATATATATATATATATATATATATATATATATATATATATATATATTTTTTTTAAATATAATATATATACCATACCATACCAGTTTATTTATAAAGCACTTAAAAATACAGCAGCAGCCGTCCGAAGTGCTGTACAAGAATAAAAACAAGCACAAAACAATAAAAACAATCAATCTCAATCATATAAATATCAGAACATCACAAGTAAAATAATACAACATTAAAACAGAGATGTGAACTCATTCTGGTTTAAAAGCCAATGAAAACATCCATCCATCCATCCATGGATGGATGTTTTCATTGGCTTTTAAACCAGAATGAGAAACCAGAAAACAGAGATGTGAACTCATTCTGGTTTAAAAGCCAATGAAAACATATGTGTTTTTAAACGAGTTTTAAAAACAGATATAGATGGGGCCTGCCTGACCTTCAGTGGCAGCTCGTTCCACAATTTAGGAGCCAGAGCTGAAAATGCTCTGTCTCCTCTGGTCTTATAAAAGGTTTTTGGGACTGCTAAAAGCATCTGGTCAGCGGATCTGAGAGCACGTGATGGCACATAAAGTTGAAGCAGTTCAGACAGATAAGAGGGACTAAAACCGTTCAAAGACTTAAAAACAAACAATAAAACTTTAAAATGGATTCGAAACTGGACAGGAAGCCAATGAAGGGACATTAAAACTGGAGTGATGTGCTCACGTCTGCCTGTACCAGTCAAAAATCGTGCAGCAGCATTTTGTACCAGCTGCAACCGAGAAAGCGAGGCCTTATTTACTCCAATCAGAAGAGAGTTACAATAATCCAGGCGTGAAGTAATAAAAGCGTGGATTACTGTCTCTAAGTGGCGTCTAGAAAGGAGGGGCTTGATTTTTGACAGGCGCCTCAGATGAAAGAACGAGGACTTAACCATGCTGTTGATGTGACAGTCCAGTTTCAGGCAGGGGTCAATTTTCACTCCTAGATTTGTCACAATCGACTTTTCATATGGGGCCAAAGAGGAAAAATCAAAAGTGGTGGGACTGTCAGGAGCACTAGATTTAAAGACCATAACCTCGGTCTTTTTATCATTAAAATGAAGGAAATTAAGCGCCATCCACCCTCTAATGTCACCAAGACAGTCCAGAAGAGACTGCGTGGAGCCATTTTGTTTTACAGGAAAATAGACTTGACAGTCATCCGCATACAAATGAAACTGCACACCATGCTTTCTGAAAATAGAACCGAGTGGCAGAAGGTAAAGTGAGAAGAGAAGAGGACCAAGGATAGATCCCTGGGGTACACCCCAGGGGAGGGCAGCAGATGCAGAGGTAAAATTATCAATCTTCACACTGAAACTTCGATTTGAAAGGTAGGACCTAAACCACTGCAGAGCTGAGCCAGTGATGCCCACCCATTGCTCCAATCTGGCGATAAGAATTTCATGGTCGACTGTGTCAAAAGCAGCTGTTAA
>JBBPBX010066272.1:0-13730 GCA_038048925.1 Garcialebias charrua | reverse complement strand
ATTATATATTATATATATAATATATATTATATATATTATATATATATATATATTATATATTATATATATATATTATATATTATATATATATTATATATATTATATATGTATGTATGTATATATGTATATATGTATATATGTATATGTGTCAGAGAGTCTTTATTGTCATTTGCACTTCATGTTGTTAAAATGTTCTGTATTTTAAAATATATTGACAATTCTAGCCTGAATTTAGTGCATCATTGTTTTATGTATTTGTTTATTTATTTATTTATTTATTTATTTAACATCTTGTGGATACAAACCCTTTTGGCTCTTCAGTCACCTAACATATATATGTTGGTTAGCTTCATGTTTCAACATTTATCAGATCTCTGGGAAAATATTTATTATATACTCTAACATTATATTGCCCATGAACTCAAAAATGTCCCCAGTCATATGACTATCTTTGGTGTGTTTGTGTGTGTGTGTGTGTGTGTGTGTGCACGTGCGTGTGTGTGTAGGAGTGTTAGTGTGTCTGTGTGTGAGTGGGGGGGGAGGGGGGTGCGTGCACATACACACAGGCACAATCACGCAATCCAAACACCACCTCCTGACCAAGTTAGATCTGAACAAAAAGTCAGCTTGTGTTCTGATTTCAGTGGACTTTAGTTGTATCCCGACATAATCCAAGGACAAATCACCACTGTTCTTATGTAAAGTATGTTGTATAACTGTTATGCTAAGAGTAGTTCCCTTTCAGTTCGGTTTCTCGATGCAACATACTTGCTATGGGAATTGCGCCCCCGCGCGATTACCTGAAGGAATACATTCACGCCTTTTACGGCAGGGGGCGTCACCCCGCACCAGAGGTACCGCCCTTTAGGTACTTAGGCGACTGACGTCCCTTCACCTCGCAAACACCTGAACTACCTCTCTTCGCGGGACTTCTCTGTTGCTCCATCGCTCAACTTGAGGTGAACTCACTCCCTGCAGAGAGCGTACAGAGAATTTTTCCCTGCGTCTGCTGGTCTGGCGAAAGCTGGCCCAGCACATTTCTATAACCTCGAGGTTTTCTTCTCTCCTCTCTCCTACAGGTTGCTTCGCTCGACTGAGTTATAACTGCGTCACAACCGTTGCCTCATCTAACACTAGCTTAGCGAGCTAGCCAGCGAAAGCGACACGACGGAGGAGACTCTCGAACAAAGAAGAAAAAGGATTCTGGAAGATCTTTCTCGCCTTGTCTCGGACATGCCTCCGGAGAAAGGGAAGCGAAAGACTAAACTTCAAAGGAAAGCCAACGGGACGGCGAGCCCAAACTTGCGCGTCTGTCCCAGCGGCTGTAGATTTTACCTTGCAACGACGGACACCCACGAGGCCTGTCCAGTCTGCCTGGGTATATTTCATGCAAGACAAGCTCTGGACGTGCCCGACTCTTGCCCACACTGCAGCCAGATGCTGGACGCGGTGCTACGGCAGCGCGTGGACCTCGTGGCTAAAGCCATGGGAGGCGTAGCTGGTCCATAGGACCCGGACACCATGGAGACCCTCACTCCGACGCCAGAGCTTGAACACATGGCTCTACACAACAGCATGCGCGTCGAATGGGGCGACAACCCTGACCCGCTTGCTACCATGGGGGGCCTAACAGTCGAGTTCGACACCAGAGGCATGATGAATGAAGACGAGATCTCTATCTCAGCCTCGGGCGAATTTTCAGCGGAGGAACCAAAACTCGAGATCAAGGATCCGGGAGAGCACCTCCCTAGGACCTCGATACCCGCAGTCCCTGAAACGGACTTCTCCATCCCGGCTCTGTTCGACCTGTGCCACAGAGCGGCGGACGCGTTGAACATCCCCTGGCCGTAACCCCCACCTCACCAACAGGTCACGAGGTTGGCGGGGAACTATTTTTATTCAAAGCAACAGGTTGCAACAAGGCAAAGGATGCCCGTGTTCCCAGACTTCCTCACGGAACTGACCCGCACCTGGCCTCAGCCACAATCACCCATGCTTCTCCCCCTCTCACAATTCCTCAACGTGGAGGGCATGGATCAGGTGGGAATAACTAATGCACCTCAGATTGAGGACATGCTAGCGTCCCACCTAGCTCCCAGATCGTCAGGAACAAAGCCGACTCTCCCCAGCAAAGCTTGCAGAGCCTCAGCATCGCTTCTCGAAAAGTGCTACAGAGCTCAAGGACTCGCGGCGCGCGCGCCATGAATGCGTCAGCGATGATGCAGGCCTACCTTGCAGAAAAACTCCAACAACTGCAGGAAACCTCGGATGAGCAAGCTGCTACCGAACTACTGGACGAGGCCCGCAGAGCTACAGACTTTGTCCTTCGTATGATGGGTACAGTTGCTGTGGCTCAGGGCAGAGGTATGGCGGAAGTGGTCATCGCGCTCTGCCACCTGTGGATGACGCTGACGGATTTACCAGAGGGACAAAAAGTGCCTTTTCTCTACCACTTGATAGAAGCTGAGGGACATTTTGGCCAGACTTTGGAGCGAATCCAAACCAAGCTGGACCAAAGGTGCAGGCAGGCTGAAGCTCTCAGGTTGGGCATCCCTCGTTGGAGTTTCGCCCAACCCAGAGAGCCCACTGGAAGCAGACCTGCACAACCGTGGCACCGCTCAATGACACGTGCACCACTGCAGAAGCGGACAGCATACAAGGAGGAGCCTCGGTAGAGACCCCCGCCAAACCAACCTCGCTCCAAGCACGCATGGACTAAAAACAGGTTTGTCCCACGCCAAGCGAGCAGGCACAGGGCCTCCTCGGCGAACCGGGACACTCGTCAAAAACGTGCCTAATGAACCAGGTTCACGTTTACTTTTTCGACGACCTCCTACACACGTGGTAACAAGAGTGTTCGATCCTTATTCAGACTTTATTTGTAGCAAAGTACAAAAAGCTGATAATCATTTTGCATGCACAAACCATGTTTGCCCTCCTGTGAGTGACATCAAATCATGTATGTTGTTGCACGTAAGCACGAATAAACTCATAAAACAGTACATCCCTGTTTTATTGGAAAAAAAACAACAACACACCAACACAAATAAAGTCAACAGTACGGGCCTCTGGCCTGTCAGCCGTCATAAAGGGGGGCCACATCCCCCTCCCTCACGGATCATGGAGTGCTAGCCTATTCAATAAACCCCAGCAGGGTGCCTTTGAACCTGTCTCCAAAAGGCAGACCCAGAGGCGTCGGTGAACAGACCCTACACCTCTCGCTAAAGCAGGTGGGAAAGGGCACGTGTCCCAGCCCCTGCTTCATTAGGAGCAAGGGGCCGGTTAATACACTAGCCAGATGACCACGTGACACGCTCACACCATAGGAGAACACGTCGGACGCACCAAAGCAGACACATTTTTCACACCCTCTGAAAAGCGGCTGTGATCACGCTTCTGTATGTGTAAAAGGATCGGAGTTGAACCCGGATTTTCCTCCTGATTTTGAAAGGAAACTGGACTCCTTATCAACAAATTACCTTGAGTCTGCAGCCACAAAGGATCATCCCCACGTTCACATATTGTTGTTGCTCCTTTATTATTCATGAAGGACTCACAAAGCTCGAACAGTGGAAGGGCAGCACGTGATTTTCCTCACAAGGCTGCATCTACCTTGTCCCCACACGGTATCCCACCTGGGGGAACAACAATTAAAGTCAGGAGGTCTGCTCGTTTACAGAAACAACAGCCCCTCGACCCAACAGAAAAACCTGTTTTGGAGGGAAACAGTAGTTTTTCTACTCCAACTCATTCTAATAAAATTTATAGACTCCATCTGTCTTCGAGGAGACTCGATCAGAGAAGTCTGTTAACACATCAACGTGGAGGCCCGCTTCCCAACTTGGTGGACTCTCAAAGTCTCACACAGGGAGTCACAGCCCAGCTGTTTAGTTCAGGTTCTGGAATTAATTCCAGCCTGTTAGCCGAAGAAGACAGACTGATGGCGTCGGGTTTGCCTGAGAACGTGGCGATAAGTATACAAAATGCCCGTGCCGGGTCAACACAATCTCTATATGCACAGAAATGGCACATCTTAAAAGCCTGGTGCTCAGAAAGAAATATAATTTCTTATGCTTGTGACCTGGCTCAACTTTTAACCTTCCTTCAGGATTTACTGGAAAAGGGTCGTTCCTATTCAACGATTAAGGTGTTCCTTGCAGCTATCTCTGCCTGTCACGAGGGTTGGGGACACAGGACTCCTGGAGCACACCCAATCATAATGAAATATATGAAGGGTGTGCTTCGAACTAGGCCGCTCAGCAGGACCTTGACCCTTGGTTGGGATCTTGGTCTGGTCTTGGGGGCTCTTTGCGACCCACCATTCGAGCCTCTCAGCGAGATTAAGATAAATCTTCTATCTTATAAAACTGTTCTTTGACAGTGGGTGACCTCCATGCAATATCTGTACACCCAATGTGTACCAGATTCGCCTCTGATGGGTCAAAGGTTACACTAAGGCCTAATCCCGCATATACTCCCTAGGTCCTGACCCTGAACCATAGGAGTCTGGACTTTGATCTCTCCTCCTTTCCACCTGCTCCTGTCCTTACCAAGGAACAGGAAAGGCTACAGGCTCTCTGCCCAGTGAGGACTTTGCACACCTACATGAAGAGGACAGCCAAATGGAGGAAAACAACCCAACTGTTCGTCTGCTTTGCCGCACCTGCTACAGGAAAGGCCCTATCAAGACAGCGCCTCTCACATTGGGTGACGGAGGCCATCAAGAGGGTTTACGGTAGCAAGGGACAACAAGTGCCCCCTAGAGTCTATGCTCACTCAACCAGGGGCTTGGCCACTTCCTGGTCATTGTTCAAGGGCGTGTCAGTTGTAGACATTTGTGCTACTGCGAACTAGAGCTATTTTGCAAAGTTCTACAGTTTGGATGTTACTGCGTGTGACGTCACTCAGGCTGTTATTTCTAATACACAATACAAAGTAGCTTTGAGATGCCTTCTGGTCAATGGCAGACGTTTTCACACTAACAGGCATTTTACTGAGCATTTCTAGGGCGTGAATGAATTACATTCCCATAGCAAGTATGATGCACCGAGAGACCAAACTGAAAGGGAACTGAAAGTTATGTACCATAACTCATGTTCCCTGAAGGAAGGGAACGAGGTGCAACATAGCTGGCCCTTTTCAATGCTGAAAACTCTGTGAAGTGCAAATTTTCTAGGAAGATGGAGGGGCGTCAGTTGCCTTAGTACCTAAAGGGCGGTACCTCTGGCGCGGGGTGACGTCCCCTGCTGTAAAAAGCGTGAATGTATTCCTTCAGGTAATCACGCGGGGGCACAATTCCCATAGCAAGTATGTTGCACCTCGTTCCCTTCCTTCAGGGAACATGAGTTATGGTGCATAACTTTTAGTTATATGTCAACAATCAAACTTAGGGACTAAAACAGAAAAACTTGAGGCACATTCAAAAAGATCCTTTACAAAAAAAGCCACACACACACAAAAAAATCAAAGGAATGCAAACCTGCTGAAAAAAATACTCTGTATTTTCTCCCACAAACAGAGTGAATAATGCCCCTTTTCCACTATGACAGCGCGGGTCAAATATGCTCGGTTCACCACGGTTTTGAGCGCTTTCCCACTAGTACTTTGTACCTGTTTCGACCTCTTTTTTTTGCCTCTTCTTCTCAAGGGGCCCAAGCGAGCCGAGCCAGCATAAAACATGATGTCAAACACTGTCGGTCCATGATTGGTCATAGGGAGGAGTCACTGGATCTTTCAGAAAACTTTTCACCGATCCGCCATTTGCAATTACTTGGAATTTGGAGCAGCAGCTGGACTTGTTTTTAATATATTAAAAACAATAATGACAATACCGTGGTCTAATCAGAATCAGAATTTTAAAAAAGCTTTATTATCATTGCACTGAGGTACATCTAGAACATGTACGCACAGTCGCCCGAAAAATGGACTAGATAGATTAGCTGCAGCTAAATTTGATCAGAGCGTTCCCCTATTCAAAAAGGGGGACCGTAGGGTGTGTTCCAACTATAGGGGGATCACACTCTTAAGCCTCCCTGGTAAGGTCTATTCAGGGGTTCTGGAGAGGAGGGTCCGTCGGATAGTCGAACCTCGGATTCAGGAGGAGCAGTGTGGTTTTCGTCCTGGTCGTGGAACACTATACCAGCTCTACACCCTCAGCAGGGTCCTGGAGAGCGCGTGGGAGTTTGCCCAACCAGTTTACATGTGCTTTGTGGACTTGGAGAAGGCATTCGACCGCGTCCCTCGGGGGGTTCTGTGGGGGGTACTCCGGGAGTATGGGGTACCAGGCCCTTTGATATGGGCTGTTAGGTCCCTGTACGACCGGTGTCAGAGCTTGGTCCGCATCGCTGGCAGTAAGTCAGGCTCGTTTCCGGTGAGAGTTGGACTCCGCCAAGGTTGCCCTTTGTCACCGATTCTGTTCATAACTTTTATGGACAGAATTTCTAGGCGCAGCCAAGGTGTTGAGAGGATCCGTTTTGGTGGCCTTAGAATCGCTTCTCTGTTTTTTGCAGATGATGTGGTCCTATTGGCTTCATCAGTTCGTGATCTACAGCTTTCGCTGGAGCGGTTTGCAGCTGAATGTGATGCGGCCGGGATGAGGATCAGTTCCTCCAAATCCGAGGCCATGGTCTTGAGCCGGAAAAGGGTAGCATGCCTTCTCCAGGTCGGGGAGGAGGTCCTGCCCCAAGTGGAGGAGTTTAAGTATCTCGGGGTCTTGTTCACGAATGAGGGAAAACTGGAGCGTGAGATCGATAGGCGGATAGGTGCAGCGTCCGCAGTGAAGCGGGCGCTGTACCGGTCTGTCGTGGTGAAGAGAGAGCTGAGTCAAAAGGCAAAGCTCTCAATTTACCGATCGATCTACGTTCCCACCCTCATCTATGGTCATGAGCTTTGGGTTATGACCGAAAGAACAAGATCTCGGATACAAGCGGCTGAAATGAGTTTTCTCCGCAGGGTGTCTGGACTCTCCCTTAGAGATAGGGTGAGAAGCTCAGTCATCCGGGAGGGACTCGGAGTAGAGCCGCTGCTTCTCCACATCGAGAGGAGCCAGTTGAGGTGGCTCGGGCATCTGGTTAGGATGCCTCCTGGACGCCTCCCTGGTGAGGTGTTCCGGGCATGTCCCACCGGGAGGAGACCCAGAGGAAGACCCAGGACACGCTGGAGGGACTATGTTTCTCGGCTGGCCTGGGAACGCCTTGGGATTCCCCCAGAGGAGCTGCTCCATGTGGCTGGGGAGAGGGAAGTCTGGGCCTCCCTACTTAGGCTACTACCCCCGCGACCCGACCACGGATATGCGGAAGAAAATGGATGGATGGATGGCCTTCTTATTCTTATCAGAATAATAATCTTCGATATGAAAAGGGGGAGAACCATGTATTTAGTGGTATTACAAAAAAGATCTTTCACATCTTTTTTTCACACCTCACTCTACCAGCAAGCACAATTAAAACCAAATTACATATGCATTTGAGGTTGAGGTGGTGAGTTTGTCCATGAACTCTTTTCAGATCGGCCATAGTTCGGATGATGTTGTTCAGCCAGCAGTTCTTATAAGCTTGCACAGAAAGTTCTCGGGAGGGGGGTGTGATAGATGAAGCTTATGGAGCCAAGATGGTGTAGTGGCAGGTCTTTTGACTTGGAACCTGAAGGACGCGGGTTCGTGTCCCGGCCACTACACACCTTGGGGTGTCTATGAGTGCACATCTAATTCTCCAGCTCCCCGGGTGCTTTCTATGGCTGCTCACTGCACCACCTGGTAGGTGGTTGGGTTAAATGCAGAGACGAATTTCGTCTGTGTATGGGAAACATATGCAGATGACAGGAAAAGACATTATTATTATTATTATTATTATTATTATTATTATTGCTATCCTTGGTTACTTATGACCCAGGAGAAATTTGATAGTCAACCCATTTCCAAGGCCGATGGGGAGTCAGATTCAGATATGCTTGATTGTTGATTTTCTTCAGGCAGACAGATTTTTTTCTTCCGCCTTCAGTCCATCTGGACAATCTGTTTCCAAAATGGCCTAATTGTGGGAATCCATTCCACTGATCCATGCTATAAGTCTCCCACAAGGTCGAACCCACCATGCTAACGAGTCCCAGAAGCTGTAGGTTGCCTGTGATTCTCATAAATCGTCTCTACCTTATGGTTTAGCTCATAAATCAGCTGATTTTGCGAGGTCATGGCATGGATAAAACCTTCACACTGGCTCGGAAACTTGGTCATGGCCGAAACTGCTGTCGTTGCCTTCTTCAATTTCCGATAGAACAGAGCCCCTCCGATACCAAAAAGCAGAGTCCCTGCAATCATAAATCCAATTATGTAAACGTCTTCAACGTCCTCATGAGACAGGACCATATCTGTCAAGTCTCCCGTTTTGGCCGGGAAACTACCTGATTTTACCCCTCTTTCCCGTCGTCATCCCGAATTATTATTTTCCCAGAAATTTCCCGTATTATAATATTATAAAATATATATATATATTCCAGTGCCTCTGAATTATGTCACTAGCCTCGCGAGAACTTCCACCTGCAGTAGCCTCGGTGGCAGTTCTCGCGATGTTAGTGCTGGCAGCGGAACCCGGAAAAACACATCAGAAATAGATGAATGTAACGAGAAAAAAATTTTAAGACTTCATGTAAATATCTTTAAAAATGGGACAGCAAATTTACTTTTCCTAAAAGAAGAGTAGGGTGGGGCACAATTACACATTTTGTAAGATTTGTAACGGCGACTTTAGTGTCTCTCATGGGGGAAGGAACGGTGTCCGTCAGCATGAAAAATCCGTAAAGCACAAAGGTAGGCCTATCAGATTGTGATCACATTGTATTGTATTGTACTGTATTGTATAATTTTATTCATTTCATATTAAAAACAATGACAATTTTTAAAAAAGAAAAATTAAACAAAACATAAAATGAAAGGAAGCAGAAGAAGAAAACATTTCTTATCATATCTGCTCCTTATCAAACAATCAATTCAAACTATCAATTCAAACATAAATATACTTATTTGTAATACAAAATAATACAGTCTCATCAGAGATATACAGTCACATCAAAATATCTAATATAATTTGTTAAATTAGAATCAACTTAAATGTAACTCTTCAACAAAATAGTTTTAATCATTTTCTTAAATATTAGTATGGACTTCACATTTTTTACATTGTCCTCTAGTCCATTCCAAAGATCAATTCCTCTTATTGCAGTAGACCTACCCTTTAAACTAGTTCTAAACTTAGGTTTAACAAACATTTCCATTCCCTTTATATTATAGCAACTAATCCTTTTCACAAAATAGATATGGTTGGTTAGTGGGATGGCTCGGAGTACCCGGCAGAAAATTTCCCTTATTTTTAAATCCAAAACTTGACTGGTATGGACAGGACTGAAAGACACATCACCTGCCACACTCCCCACGAGTTCATGACGTATCCCACAGTGTGCGTCTGAGCTGGACATGCTGGTACAACATGACCTTGTCGTTTTGTTGAAAAAATCTTGTCAATAGAGTTTATCGTCCATGATACCAGATCCATAATATTAATTTACGTTCGGAAGATGAGTACCCAAGGAGCTTCAGACACACAGAGTGTGGAGCAGGGAAAAGGAAGAAATGGGAGGGGAGGAGGAGAAAGCAAAAAAGCTGGCACCTCTCGCAGATCAAGGAAGGAAAAAAATAAAATAAAATGCTGAAGTGCTGGCATTTTTTGTGCTTGGTGGCCGACGACAAAATTCAGAGCGAGCAAGATGGAGCTCTGCCGGTCTCCCAGGAACTTTGGAGCCCGCTCAGGATGTCATCTCCCCAGATCCGAGCTCCACCAGGGAATGAGGAAGATCCTCCGTGCTGCCACCTCAGGCTCCATGTTCTAATGCTGAAGTCCAGGCGTTTTTAGTGTTTGGTGACCGACAACAAAATTCAGAGCGAGCTAGTCACCATGGAGAATCATATGAGCTGCCGACCCATTGAAGCACATGCTCACAAAGGCTGTAATCCGAGCCCTCGCAGATGGATGGGCCGGGACAGAGGGTAGAAACCTTTAAAAAATAAAAAAATATATTTTTTTTTAAATGTATGTATTTTTTTTTTTTATATCAGTGAAGATTAAAAATAAATAAATGGTGCTGGCTTTATCATGAAATCCTGTTTTCACTTTGACTTTATTAAATAATCTGTTAATTAAAGTTAACTTAGTTGAAAAACAATAAAAAGACAAAAGTATTGGATCTATTCAAAAAGGGGGACCGTAGGGTGTGTTCCAACTATAGGGGGATCACACTCTTAAGCCTCCCTGGTAAGGTCTATTCAGGGGTTCTGGAGAGGAGGGTCCGTCGGGTAGTCGAACCTCGGATACAGGAGGAGCAGTGTGGTTTTCGTCCTGGTCGTGGAACACTGGACCAGCTCTACACCCTCAGCAGGGTCCTGGAGGGTGTGTGGGAGTTTTCATTCATTCATTCAACCTTTATTTAGTCAGGTAAATCTTTTGAACCTCATGGGCTCATTTACGAAAGCGACCTGCTAAAACTAAAGAACAATGAACAGCAGTGGTAGAATTTCCTTAAACAATAAACAATAAACAAACAAACAATAAACAATAGAAAACAAAAGAGAGAAAAAAAAAGAAAGTTTTTTTTTTTTTAAACAAAGTATCAAAAAACTAGCAAAACATTATAAGGTAGACGTATAAAATCAAAGACAGGAACAAATCTGCATTGGTTTTTGCCAGGATTCCAACAGATTCTGAAAACCATTTAGAGAAGTCAAGGTCGAGAGCTTCAGATCTTTTTGTAAGATATTCCATGAAGCAGGAGCGGAGTAGGAGAAGGCCCTTTTTCCAAGTTCAGTCCTCACTGACGGAACACTGCAGGTAATCATGTCCTGAGAGCGCACACTGTAGCTGCACTCACGCAAAGACATGTAGGAGGAGATGTATGAGGGCAGCAGACCAAGAAGTGATTTAAAGATGAAAATGTACCAGTGGAAGAGTCTGCGTGAGGTTAATGATGTCCAGTTAACCAGTGAATACAGGGTGCAGTGGTGGGTACGATAATCACAACCAGTTATGAATCTTAGTGCACCATGATAGACAACATCCAACATCCGCAGGGTGCTTGTAGGAGCATTCATGTAGAGAATGTCACCGTAATCAATGGAGGGAAGGAAAGTCACAGACACAAGGCGTTTCCTGACATTCAGTGATAGACATGATCTGTTTCTGAAAAAGAAACCCAGTTTAACTTTCAGTTTCTTCACTAGGTTTTCCACGTGGAGTTTAAAAGAGAGATGTGAATCGATCAGGATACCCAGATATTTATAGGAATCAACAAACTCAATAGGGACACCATTTGAAGATAAAATCAGAGGAGGATCTGCTGGAACCGCCTTCCTATTTGAAAAAAACATCCCTTTTGTTTTATCAGCATTTAGGACAAGTTTGAGACGGAACAAATCTGACTGGATGATGTCAAAAGCGGATTGCAGTAACTGGAAAGCCTTAGCAACTGTTTTAGCTCGGCAGTAAACAACTGTATCATCAGCATAGAAATGTAAGGATGCATCAGGGATGCAGTGACCTACATTAGCTATGTAGATTGTAAAGAGAGTTGGTCCTAAAACTGAGCCTTGTGGTACACCATTTTTAACTGTTAAATAGCTGGAAGAAGTACCGTTATGTTGAACACATTGCCTCCGATTGGAAAGATAGTTAGAAAACCAACCGATGGTGTGATCAGAGAAACCGATTTCTGAGAGCTTATGACACAGGATGTTATGATCCACAGTGTCAAAAGCTTTAGACAGGTCTAAGAAAAGTGCAGCACAATAGTCCTTAGCATCCAATGCTTCAACAACATCATTCAGAACCTTCAGAGAAGCAGTTGTTGTGCTGTGTTTTTTCCTGAAACCAGATTGATGGAGAGGTAAGATGTTAAATGAGTCCAGATAATTTTTGATCTGAGAGTTTATCAGTTTTTCTAGAACCTTGGCTAAGATGCAGAGTTTAGAGATCGGTCGATAATTGTTCAGTGAGGTGGGGTCACCTCCCTTCAGCAAAGGAAGAACAAAGGCTGTTTTCCAAGCATCCGGAATGGTGTTTTGGCTTATGGATAGATTAAAGATGTGGGTCACAGGGACTGTGATGATATGAGCAGCCAGCCTTAAGAAATAAGGTGGAAGTTCATCTGGACCTGCAGATTTTTTGGGATCAAGATCATTAAACAGTTTATTTACCTCACTGACTGAGAACGGAGAAAAAGAGAAGGTGTGAAGTTTGCCCAACCAGTCTACATGTGCTTTGTGGACTTGGAGAAGGCATTCGACCGCGTCCCTCGGGGGGTTCTGTGGGGGGTACTCCGGGAGTATGGGGTACCAGGCCCTTTGATAAGGGCTGTTAGGTCCCTGTACGACCGGTGTCAGAGCTTGGTCCGCATTGCCGGCAGTAAGTCAGGCTCGTTTCCGGTGAGAGTTGGACTCCGCCAAGGTTGCCCTTTGTCACCGATTCTGTTCATAACTTTTATGGACAGAATTTCTAGGCGCAGCCAAGGTGTTGAGAGGATCCGTTTTGGTGACCTTAGAATCGCTTCTCTGTTTTTTGCAGATGATGTGGTCCTACTGGCTTCATCAGTTCGTGATTTACAACTTTCACTGGAGCGGTTTGCAGCCGAGTGTGATGCGGCCGGGATGAGGATCAGTTCCTCCAAATCCGAGGCCATGGTCTTGAGCCGGAAAAGGGTAGCATGCCCTCTCCGGGTCGGGGAGGAGGTCCTGCCCCAAGTGGAGGAGTTTAAGTATCTCGGGATCTTGTTCACGAATGAGGGAAAACTGGAGCGTGAGATCGATAGGCGGATAGGTGCAGCGTCCGCAGTGAAGCGGGCGCTGTACCGGTCTGTCGTGGTGAAGAGAGAGCTGAGTCAAAAGGCAAAGCTCTCAATTTACCGATCAATCTACGTTCCCACCCTCATCTATGGTCATGAGCTTTGGGTTATGACCAAAAGAACAAGATCTCGGATACAAGCAAGGGCGTAATCACCATCTCAGAAGTGAGGGGGCCAAATTCTTCAATTTCTCATCCTCTCTCAATCAGATTTGTCCTTGGTGGCTAAAAACAAATAACAGCCACTGTACAGCACCAAGGGATACACTCTAGTTATTTAAATGATATACTAACAAAATCTAAAGAATTAGCTGCCAAACTCGGGTTGACTTGACACAATTACCCTCAAACATCTATAGAAGCCAGATAATTAAGTGCCAAATGGCAACACTGAACATGAAATGTTAAATAAAAGACCATTTGTCAGCAAACTGTTACTTAGCACATAAAATGGAATGGAAATGAGAAGATACCAGGGTAATGGGCCACATAGTTTAGTTTAATGTCATAAACAAAGAAAGTGACACACCGCACTAAACACATCAACATTTCAGTCAAATGTGACCACACAGATGTGCAAAACTATGACCTATACTTGCTGCCTTTTAAGAACACAAATAATGCAGTAGTCAAATAATATCTGAAAATACATAAGTATTAAACAAAATATCATGTTTAAACATTTATGTCATTTTTTGCGTTTGAACAAGCAATCTTCTCTTGATTAACTATATTATAAAAAACAATCAGTCACTTTGGTTCAAAGTAGAAACAATAACATTAGCCACAACATTTATACAAATGATATATATATATATATATATATATATATATATATATATATATATATAT
>JBBPBX010066271.1:0-19713 GCA_038048925.1 Garcialebias charrua | reverse complement strand
GTGGGCAATGACAGTGAGACCTGGAGGGGTGTGGTTGGGAGGAACGGCCCCCCTGATCTGAACCAGAGTGGTGTTCTGTTATTGGACTTCTGTGCTCGTCATGGATTGTCCATAACGAACACCATGTTTAAGCATAAGGGTGTCCATATGTGCTCTTGGCACCAGGACACCCTAGGTCGCAGTTCGATGATCGACTTTGTTGTCGTCTCATCTGATCTGCGGCCGCATGTCTTGGACACTCGGGTGAAGAGAGGGGCGGAGCTGTCAACTGACCACTACCTGGTGGTGAGTTGGCTCCGATGGTGGGGGAGGATGCCGGTCAGACCTGGCAGACCCAAACGTATTGTGAGGGTCTGCTGGGAACGTCTGGCAGAGTCTCCCGTAAGACGGAGCTTTAACTCCCACCTCCGGGAGAGCTTTGAACACGTTCCGAGGGAGGCGGGGGACATTGAGCCCGAGTGGGCCATGTTTCGCGCCTCTATTGTCGAGGCAGCTTATCGGAGTTGTGGCCGCAAGGTTGTTGGTGCCTGTCGTGGTGGCAACCCTCGAACCCGGTGGTGGACACCGGCGGTGAGGGATGCTGTCAAGCTGAAGAAGGAGTCCTATTGGGCCTTTTTGGCCTGTGGGACCCCGGAAGCAGCAGATAGGTACCGGCAGTCCAAGCGGCATGCGGCTCGGGTGGTTGCTGAGGCAAAAACTCGGGCGTGGGAGGAGTTCGGAGAGGCCATGGAGAATGACTTCCGTACGGCTTCGAGGCGATTCTGGTCCACCATCCGGCGTCTCAGGGGGGGAAAGCGGTACGCGACCAACACCATTTATGGTGGGGATGGCGTGCTGTTGACCTCAACTCGGGATGTTGTGAGTCGGTGGGCGGAATACTTCGAAGACCTCCTCAATCCTACTGGCACGTCTTCCACTGAGGAAGCGGAGCCTGGGGACTTTGGATCGGGCTCTCCAATCTCTGGTGCGGAGGTCGCCGAGGTGGTTAAAAAGCTCCGCGGTGGCAAGGCTCCGGGGGTGGATGAGATTCGTCCTGAGTTCCTTAGGGCTCTGGATGTTGTGGGGTTGTGTTGGCTTACGCGACTCTGCAATATCGCGTGGACATCGGGGGCAGTTCCCTTGGATTGGCAGACTGGGGTGGTGGTTCCCCTATTCAAAAAGGGGGACCGTAGGGTGTGTTCCAACTATAGAGGGATCACACTCTTAAGCCTCCCTGGTAAGGTCTATTCAGGGGTTCTGGAGAGGAGGGTCCGTCGGATAGTCGAACCTCGGATTCAGGAGGAGCAGTGTGGTTTTCGTCCTGGTCGTGGAACACTAGACCAGCTCTACACCCTCAACAGGGTCCTGGAGGGTGCGTGGGAGTTTGCCCAACCAGTTTACATGTGCTTTGTGGACTTGGAAAAGGCATTCGACCGCGTCCCTCGGGGGGTTCTGTGGCGGGTACTCCGGGAGTATGGGGTACCAGGCCCATTGATATGGGCTGTTAGGTCCCTGTACGACCGGTGTCAGAGCTTGGTCCGCATTGCCGGCAGTAAGTCAGGCTCGTTTCCAGTGAGAGTTGGACTCCGCCAAGGTTGCCCTTTGTCACCGATTCTGTTCATAACTTTTATGGACAGAATTTCTAGGCGCAGCCAAGGTGTTGAGAGGATCCGTTTTGGTGGCCTTAGAATCGCTTCTCTGTTTTTTGCAGATGATGTGGTCCTATTGGCTTCATCAGCTCGTGATCTACAGCTTTCACTGGAGCGGTTTGCAGCTGAATGCGATGCGGCCGGGATGAGGATCAGTTCCTCCAAATCCGAGGCCATGGTCTTGAGCCGGAAAAGGGTAGCGTGCCCTCTCCGGGTCGGGGAGGAGGTCCTGCCCCAAGTGGAGGAGTTTAAGTATCTCGGGATCTTGTTCACGAATGAGGGAAAACTGGAGCGTGAGATCGATAGGCGGATAGGTGCAGCGTCCACAGTGAAGCGGGCGCTGTACCGGTCTGTCGTGGTGAAGAGAGAGCTGAGTCAAAAGGCGAAGCTCTCAATTTACCGATCGATCTACGTTCCCACCCTCATCTATGGTCATGAGCTTTGGGTTATGACCGAAAGAACAAGATCTCGGATACAAGCGGCTGAAATGAGTTTTCTCCGCAGGGTGGCTGGACTCTCCCTTAGAGATAGGGTGAGAAGCTCAGTCATCCGGGAGGGACTCGGAGTAGAGCCGCTGCTTCTCCACATCGAGAGGAGCCAGTTGAGGTGGCTCGGGCATCTGGTTAGGATGCCTCCTGGACGCCTCCCTGGTGAGGTGTTCCGGGCATGTCCCACCGGGAGGAGACCCAGAGGAAGACCCAGGATACGCTGGAGGGACTATGTTTCTCGGCTGGCCTGGGAACGCCTTGGGATTCCCCCAGAGGAGCTGCTCCAAGTGGCTGGGGAGAGGGAAGTCTGGGCCTCCCTACTTAGGCTGCTACCCCCGCGACCCGACCCCGGATAAGCGGAAGAAAATGGATGGATGGATGGAAGATCCTATGACATCATCAACTACTCGAGTTCTACTCGAGCTTTATTATGTTAATGCCGAGTTTAAAAATGATGTACTCGTTCAACCCCTAGTAGGTAGTTTGTCCCTTCCATGCCCCAGTTTCCTGTTTGCTGCTCCCGCCCAAGTTGAGTAGGACCTGGTTGCCCAAGTTGGCGAGGCGACAGGCGCACACATAGACATAAATGGACACATACAAATACGTTTGTGGGCACGCACTCCAAACACTCATACTGTGATTGACCACTAGTGGGCTCCACTCACACGCAGATGTCCGGATGTTTTGTTTGTAAAAATAAGTAGAAAAAATTACATATGCAATTTTTTTTATCAGAGCTTAAAAGTATGTTATTCAAAGTGTTTATCATAATTTTGTTGTTATATATATTTTGTTGTTTATGTGTAATGCCATAATAAATGTAAGTTTATCCTGTTTAAAAATGGCCTGTTTTACAGAAAGTGGTGGGTTGCCAGTTGAGATTGTTTTGGGCTTGTTTTGATAGAGGTGGTTGGTTGTTTCTATTGCGAGATCTGGCAACACCAGGGCACGATCCAAAACCGCAATTTTGGATGGTTAAAATGGATTTTAAAGAGAAAGGGAGGGGTCAGTGAAGAGCGCTGGAGTTGAGCCTTTTGTCATCCAGTGTCTTCAGTAGAAAGAGAGAGGTGAAACGATAAAGCCGATAAATGAAAATGAGGTCAATAATTTTCATTTATCATGCGATTGATTTATTGTTTATCGCGACAGGCCTAAGTATCTGACAACTGACTTATTTCAAGCCATTTTTAAAGGGGACCACAGATGCAAAATTCACTTTTTTTTTTTTTTTTACTCTACTTTGGGTATTTACTTCTTAAAAAAAACAGTCCTAGGGCCAAAGAAATGCACCCAGTGGTATATTTACTCTAAGTAGATTTATTTTTCAGGGATATAAATGTCTCGTTTTCAAATCCTGCGGTTTGTGACGTCACAAGCCGTAGGACAACCCACCCCAAACCTGAGTCCAGCCCCTCACCTAGCAACCCCTGGTTAGGCTCAACCCACTTCAGTATAAAAGACGTGACGGTTGTTTTTCCTGATTTCATCTCATCTTTTGTTTAAATGTTCTTAATTTCATGTGTACAGCACTTTGTTGCAGCTGTGGTTGTTTTAAATGGCTTTATAAATAAAGTATAATTGTTATTTTTACGTTTTAGTTCAATTTTTAGCGTATTAGCGATCGCTCCCAACGAGCAGCCGGCAGACGTAAAACGAGCAGACCGCCGGCGAAGGGACCATCTGCGGGCGTGAGCTGCTGGGAACTGCTGGCTTTTGAGGACCGTGGGTCCGGTCAGAGGTTGCCTCATACGGATAAATTAACTGGAAACACTCAGTGAACTTTGTGTGTGTCTGGACTGGAGCAGCGATCGCTCCCAAAGCGCCGCATGCAACGAGCGGAGCTAAGCGGGCGTTGTGCCGGAGGAGGAAGAGCTATCATTAGCCTCGGATTCGGGTGGGCTAATGCTAAAAGGAGCAGCTAATGGCGGCGCGCAGACGGCTTTCGGTAAGTTATCTTAAGCTAGCACTAACAGTAAGTCAAATGAGTAATAAAAAAAGAGCTAATTTTAAAACAACAACAGATTAGAGATACTGGCTGTTACAGAGGGCGGAGTTAATGTAAACAGATTTTTGAAGGGCGTGGCCTTCAGAGCTCATTATCATAAACCGGTCGTTTAGAACGGAAGTCAGAAAATGCATAACTAGAAAGGGGATATTTTATTATCTAAGAATTATTTTGTGCATTAAATTGAATGAACATGGTCTGGATAGCCCACAGACATACCATAAAATTTTATAAAACCAATATGTGGTCTCCTTTAAGGTTGGTTAGCTGTGGCAGCCATCTTGAATAGAGCCGACTACAGTATGTACCGTATTTCCGGTGTATAGGTCGCACCTTTTTATGGTTTTTTCAAGGCCTGCAACCTATACACCAGTGCGACCTATTTATGGATTCTTTTCCATATTTTTAGACCAATTTTTGGCTCAGTTATGACCCTTTGTGAAGATGTGAAGAAGACAAAGGAGATTATTGTGGACTTCAGAAGGAACAAACACACCCACACCCCACTGAACATAAGTGGATCTGCAGTGGAAGTGGTCTCCAGCTACAAATACTTGGGTGTACACTTGAATGATAACCTCAGCTGGACCAACAACACCACCAGCCTGATCAAAAAAGGTAATCAGAGACTCTACTTCCTCAGACGGCTGAGACGAGCTGGTCTGAGCAGCCCAGTCCTCACCTCCTTCTACAGGTGTGCAGTGGAGAGCATCCTGTGCTCCAGCATCAATGTGTGGCATGGAGGTTGCACAGCTGCGGAAAGAAAAGCTTTACAGAGAGTGGTGAAGGCTGCACAGAGGTCTGTCGGAGTCAGTCTCCCCTCTATCACAGACATTTACACCTCCAGATGCAGGAAAAGAGCCACCTGCATCATGAAAGACCCCACTCACCCTGCACACACACTTTTTGCCCCACTCCCCTCAGGAAGGAGGTTGAGGAGCATTAAGTGTAGAACCACTAGACTGAGGAACAGCTTCTACCCTGAGGCTGTTAGACTCATGAATAAATAAATAATAAGAATAATCACTGCAAAATATCACATCATGCTGATGCTGATCTGTTTTCTTGTTGCTGTGTTCATCTGTGACCATTTGCTCATATAGACTCATGTTCGTGCGGCTGTCTGTTTGTAATGATTTTGTTTTTCTATTACATTAGTGCTTAGTGTATTTCTAGTTGATGTTTTTCTTAGTCAATCCTAGATGTTATTACTGTTTTTCTCTTACATTTTGTTGTTGAATGTAACTGGGACCCTGTGTACATAATCTCATTTCATCACATGTACCACATGCGGTGCAAATGACAATAAAGATTCTCTGACTCTGACTCTGACTTTTCACTTTGGCAGAAAATGATGCAGTACCACTTTTGGCCGCTAGGGGCGCAGCGCAGTACTACTTCTAGATGAGTACACCGACCCAAGAAGAAGAAGTAGACCGTTTCCGGCTCATGTGCCTGAAAAAAAGCTCCTCTGCTCGGACTGATTCTGTAGGCCTCCTGGGCTGGATGTAGCTTTTGTTAGCTCTGTTTGTTTGCTGTTTGTTAGCAAGATAAGTCAAGAACCACTCAGCGGATTTTTCTGAAACGTACAGAATGGAATGGAATCACAGTGTGGACGTTTACAAGTGAGTACCTTTATTAGATGTTTGAGAAAAAAAATAAAAAAACGATCTTTTTGTAGTGTGGTAGGATGTCCTGCGGACATTAAATGCACCACACAGGCGCTGCAATGCGATTGATGGGTCTGGGGCTGGCTTCCAGTATAAAACGGGCCCAGTCCTCAGGGTTAGTTACACGTCACCCGCCTTCCGGGGCAGACCTTAGTGCCTGATGGCTGTGTCACGCGCTAGCGCTGACTGTGCGTTTGGGGTCGCGATGATCTACCGTTCTCGCGACCACCGGTAGAAGCTGCTTGTTTCCCTCTCTTACTAGAGATGGAACTTGGTGTCCCTGCTGTTTGTCCTTGACCGTTTGTTTGCTGCTGTCCGGATGGTCCCGACTGGTTTTCTGCCTCCACCTGGGTCGTCCTTCGACTGCCGACTGGTCCTGGATTGGTGCCCGCTGGCTGGACGGCGTGGGGTAGGCCGCGTCACACGTCCTGCGGGCTGAGTTGGGCCGACTGACGTCCAGCTCAACTAATTGAACAGGCGTCGGCTGGAGTGGCGTCTCTTCCGAGGCAACGGATCATATACCAGGGTGGACTTTGGACTGTCATGCGATCGATAAAAAGGATCTCTCCAAGCGGTGACAGTAATCTTGTTTTGGTGTGTGTGTGTGTGTGTGTGTGTATGTGTGTGTGTGTGCGTGCGTGTGTGTGTGTGTATGATTTCCTTCCTGTTTTTAGAATACTGATGTGAATTGCACTTTTATAGAAATGAGCTAGAATTTCCTTTTTAAAACTATGAATATTTAAAATTTAGTATTTTATGTAATTAAACAATTGTGCAATTTAATTGGTGCCAATGTGTGAATCTTTCTCAAGCCTCCTCTGCAACGGGTCTATGTGCCTTAAGGGTAACTTTTAGTAAAGTTTTAAACCAAATTCACTTTCTTTTATTAAAAATAGATTATTTATTATTTAAACTAAAGTTCCCTATTTTTATCCTTACCCGTCCGGCTACGTTTGGCGTTGTTGGTAGGGTTGGTGCCAGCAACATTTGGCGTTTCTGGTACCTTTTGCAGTTAGAGGCTGGGACTTTTTCACTACGGTTTGTATTTTTGCATTATGTCCAAGCAGGGAAATATTTTGTTTTTATTATGTGTATGCGTGTGATAAGGACAAACAGCAGCGGTTCACCTGTTTTTTAAGCTTGTAATTTATTTATTTTTTTTAATAGGGACCAGCGTGCCTCTACAGTGGTGCAGGTCCTGGGTACGGAGTGGTATTCTCCGGATTCACGTGGGCCACTCCAACTAGACCAGCATGCCTACTGTGGCGCTGGTTACGGAGTGGCTCTCGGGGTTTGGAGTGCCATGTCCGTTGTGTTTCGACCCTGGTGGCAAGCTGGGTCATCAATGGGACGTCGATTCAGTTTGCGGGGGTGAATGTGGTAGGATGTCCTGCGGACATTAAATGCACCACACAGGCGTTGCAATGCGATTGGTGGGTCTGGGGCTGGTTTCCGGTATAAAACAGGCCCAGTCCTCAGGGTTAGTTACACGTCACCCGCCTTCTGGGGCAGACCTTAGCGTCTGATGGCTGTGTCACGCGCTAGCGCCGACTGTACGCTTGGGGTTGCGATGATCTACCGTTCTCGCGACCACCGGTAGAAGCTGCTTGTTTCCCTCTCTTACTAGAGATGGAACTTGGTGTCCCTGCTGTTTGTCCTTGACCGTTTGTTTGCTGCTGTCCGGATGGTCCCGACTGGTTTTCTGCCTCCACCTGGGTCGTCCTTCGACTGCCGACTGGTCCTGGATTGGTGCCCGCTGGCTGGACGGCGTGGGGCGGGCCGCGTCATGCGTCCTGCGTGCCGAGTTGGGCCGACTGACTTCCAGCTCAACTAATTGAACAGGCGTCGGCTGGAGTGGCGTCGGCTGGAGTGGCGTCTCTTCCGAGGCGACAGATCATATACCAGGGTGGACTTTGGACTGTCATGCGATCGAGAAAAGGATCTCTACAGGCGGTGACAGTAATCTTGTTTGATGTGTGTGTGTGTGTGTGTGTGTGTGTATGATTTCCTTCCTGTTTTTAGAATACTGATGTGAATTGCACTTTTATAGAAATGAGCTAGAATTGCCTTTTTAAAACTATGAATATTTTAAATTTAGTATTTTATGTAATTAAACAATTGTGCAATTTAATTGGTGCCAGTGTGTGAATCTGTCTCAAGCCGCCACTGCAACGAGTCTATGTGCCTTAAGGGTAACTTTTAGTAAAGTTTTTAACCAAATTCACTTTCTTTTATTAAAAATAGATTATTTATTTTTTAAACTAAAGTTCCCTATTTTTATCCTTACCCGTCTGGCTACAGTAGCATTTAGCTTCTAGTGTTAGCTTCTGTATTTGTTATAAATAGCTTTGAAACCACTCGGTGTGTATTTATTTCTGCTTACAGAGTAATTATAACACTCCATTGTACTTAACTATGTCCTAGGTGAATCATTTGAGATGAGATTCGATTTATTATTCGTGTCAGAGGCGGACTGGTCTCGTGTTAGCCTTCGTTTTAGATCTGTGTACTTCTGTTTGCTTATAAATAGCTTCAAAACCACTCGGTGTATATTTTTTCTGCTTACAGAGTGCAATTATAGGAGCTTTAATGTACGTTATATGGTCTCGAGAAAACATTTGACCTAAAATTCGATTTTTTATTCGTGTTCTGAGAGACGGACTCCTCTCATGTTTAGCTTTGTTAGCTTCTGGCAGACATTAGCAGCAGAGCTAAACACTCGGTCCATATTGCCGGGTTGACTCAGCGGTCACGCGGCGCGTCAGTGGTGGATGACGCGTTACGTCGGCGGTGACGTAGGTGCGACCTATACACCGGTGCAACCTATTTATGGATTTTTTCCAATTTATTGATAAATATTGGACACTGCGACCTATACAACGGTGCGACCTATACAACGGACAATACGGTAGGTGTTCACCCAGTGATAACTTTATGAAAGTTTCATAAAAATCCATCCTTCAGGTGATATTTGGCTAACAGACACAAGTAAGATGAAGAGTGAATAAAATGAAACAACCAAAGATAATGGCCCTCATGCACGAAAATGTTCTTATTCTTATCCTAAATTTCTCCTACTTTTGTTCGTACGAAGCGTTCGTACGAACATGCCACGTCAGAACCAACAAAGTCTTCTATCCACAGGAAAAGCGTGTAAACGGGCTGCTTAAAGGTGATGAATTCCACCTGTTCTACTCACCTGCGCGTGCTCGCGTGAAGGTAATTTACATAATTTCCACCCCTCAAAACACCATATAAGGCCACGCTTCCTGCCTTCTGACAGCAGGAAGTGTCCATTCATTCAAACTCATGAAGTAAAATGAGGAACTTCACGCGTTCGGAGATCTGCTCTCAGTCGCGCTGTGGCTACCCCCCCCCCCTGCAGGTGTCGGATGGTCAAATATCTTTAATGTTAGTGTAAAGTTTGTAAACAACTGTGTAGTTTCACTTATTCAGAAGAGCTGTGGCGCACCGCTGCCCCCCCCCGCAAGTGTCGGATGGTCAAATATCTCTAATTTCAGTGTACTGTGTTACATTATAGTTTCACTTATTCAGAAGAGCTGTAGCGCACCGCTACCCCCCCACCCCCCGCAAGTGTCGGATGTGTTTTTCAACAGAAGCATTTTAAATTGTCTCTAAACTACAGTTAACTTCATATTAATATTGTAGTGCATATGCTGTGTGTCCCGTGGGTCGTACAGTATCAGAAATCAAGAATAAATGGTTTGATCTGAAAATGGCTTCAAACAAACGTCTCGCCGCAGCACGGACAGGAGGAGATCAGTCTGCGAGATGGATGGACAATACTGTAAATGCCACGCTGCAAGACGCGTGCCAACATGTCTTGCAGCACAAATGATGCGCGCACCTCCTGGTCAGCGCGCACCTCCTGGTCAGCGCGCAACCACCACATTCTGCAGGTTATATTTCGAATCAGATATAATCTATTGCTCCGATGGTGTTTGACACAAGATCAGTCTTAATTCGTACTTGTTCTGCGGCGGTGTATGGGAATTTTATGTACCTGGGTGTTAATATGAGGAGCGGCTTTGATGACCAAGGAGCGCACGACTCACTGAAGCCTGCGCGACACACCAGACAAATTAAACTTAAAATTATAATTCTAATTCAAACAGAATAACCTATTGTCAAGAATAATTATGGTGCGTGATTTTTTTAAACTCTAAATATTTTCTAAATAACGAAATATGAAGTTATTCGTGGAGAAGATCCGTCTGGATGACAGCAGACTGACGCTCCTAAAATATACGACAGGTCCGGACCACTCGTACATTTTGTTCGTATCTGAATAAATTCGTAGGATACGAAAACATTGTTGGATGCCACAAATGATCCTAAATCACTCGTACGCACAGTATAAGCACAAATCTGTGCGTACGAATGGTTCGTGCATGAGGCCCAATGTTTCTAAGTTGTATTTTTTGCTAGATGCTATTTGCTCCAGATTCAGAACGCGCAGCGGTGCTTCTGCATTTTTTCCATTCCTTTGTGTTTGCATCACGATGAAAGAATGTGAACGCGACAGAAACCCAGCTGAGCAGGTCTGACAGGTCGGGCGGTCTCATGAATAACATTCAAAGCATTGCAGGGGACAAGGTCTCGCTGAAGGTGGACACAGCCTGGCACTCTGCTTCCGGCTCAGACCACTGAGTGGAAACTTGGGCCGTCAGCCTACGCTTAAACCAAGATCTATTTCTGTTCAACACACACTTCCTGGAAAAAACTGCAGCAGCAAAACAATGACACATGCAGAATGAAAAGAGCAAAGGCAGACACTCAGCTCTTTTTTTTAAAGAAAATGTCTCTTTCTCAGCCAGCTGCTCACATCCTGTGTCAGTAAAGCTGGCCATGGTGAGACGACGCTGATGGAGGCCGCTGAGTTGCCAGGTTTGTTATTTACAAGCACGCCCAGCCCTGAGTGATTACAAGTCACAATCATTGTTTGTTCTACCCTCCAGTCTGCTCAACAAGTGAGGCCATAGTTCAGTCATAAAATCAGCAGCGTGCACATTTAGGACAACAAATAAAACAAATCGAGGTGATCATATATCAAAGTGTCTGACTTGATCAGAAATAGGGCGCTCACTGCCGGGAAACTTGATACTGCATTTAAAAAAGCAGAACATTCCACGCTTCTTCACAAAGAAGGAAGTCTTTCAATGATATTTAAACAGATGTACAAGAGTTTAAATGTCAGTAAATGTTGAAGGGCTGCTTTCTCTTTCTTATCTTTGAGGTCTAAGAAGAAGCCACTTCTTCTGTTCAGTTTCACACACACACTTGAAGACGGAGCAGAGCAGAAAAATGTATTTGGACTCAAGGAATGCATATCACCCGCCACCTTTCATACCAGACTAACTAAGCGTATGTGCAATGAATGACCTTCAGCTACTACCACACCAAATTCTAGCGCAGTATCTGTAAAGCTGACTGAATTGTTGCCATTTTTGTGTTTTAAAAGCTCAAGACTGTGGTAGCCGTCTTGAATTGGGATGTTTGCTGATCATTTCCTGGAGGCTTCATTAAAATCTATCCAGCGGTTCATGCAGATAAGAGGTAAAACGTAAGCGAGGAAGATGAGCAGCTGGATAGCAGCCAACAGAGAACGAGTTAATTTGGCAGCTATGATCAGCTCCGTGGGAAAAAAAATTGATAAACAGAGGTGAGGGCGTGTGGAGGCCTGCGCCTCGTGTGTGCAAAGAACCAGCCCAGCGCTCGTTCTGCACAAGTAAGTTCAAAACACCCTCGGTGGCTCGATCGAGCCGATAACAGTCTCAAAAAGAGAACGACAGCCGACCAAGTTCCACTTTCACACCACTTCCTCACAAAGCTCGGGGTCTTGGTGTGCACAAAGCAATCGAAGGCGTTAATTTTTGCTTTTGCAGCCGTTAAGCTGTGACACAAGCTCATGCATTTAAAATGTCTACATTAAATGATTCTGCAGTTACTCCTAAAACTAATAAAATAATGGTAGTTAAGTGTATTTGTCTCCTTTTCCAAAGCTGCAGACGAAAACAGGCTTACAATGAAACTTGATTTGTCAAAGTATTTGTTTTTAATGCATGCTGGTTTTTTGGTTTTACACAACAAAAAACTGCAAAATTCACACTGTGCATCGAAAAGTACCCAGCGAGGAGAGGTTTTAAAACGAGCGGACGGTCGTTTAGAGGCGAACGAGTGTAAAAGCGTGAATCATTTGTTTGTGCGATGACAGGTCGGTGAGAAAGCCGCTTCAGATCCAGGTCTGAACAGGTCCGGGTTACGCTCGACAACACCTGCTGAGGCTGAGATGACCTGGAGGAATGAAAGTAGAAGTAAAAAAAAAAAAAAACTCACATTGGAAATGGGTGAAGTTTGATTTTAAAGTTTTAAAAAGAGAGTGGGACTAATGTTTTGGTTGGTTTACACTCGCTCCCTTGTGTGCATTTAAAAAAAAATCATAATTTGCTAAATCCACCAATCCATTACCTTTACCTGATTCTTTCTTTCTGGGTCATGGGGGTCACTGGTGTCCATATCATTCACTGGGTGAGAGGCGACCCTGGACAGGTCTCCAGTCCATCACAGGGACACATAGAGACAAATGAGACAAACACACCTAGGGACAATTTAGAGTTACCAATCATCCTAACATGCATGTTTTTAGTCTGTGGGAGGAAACCGGAGTACCCGGAGAAAACCCACACATGCACGGAGAAAACCCCCCTGCCGCCGCCGGGATTCAAACCGGTGACCTTCTTGCTGAAAGGCAACAGGTCTGAGTGCCATTTGCAACATTTAACAACTGCAATAATACTGTATTCCTTTTTATTTCCGTTTTTCTTTTCACAATATAACTACCCTCTGTACACTTTGTGTTTAGTCAGCAATCAAAAAGTTCAGCTGTTGAATCAGCTGCAAATATAACTGAACTATTATCTAGTTCAGTCCTTTGTAAACTTATTTAAATTTTAATTTAGCATAGCACTAAGAATGTTATAAAAGCCTTAGATTCTTAAAGCGGACAATAAATATCCATACAATAAAACTGTAAATAATAATAATAATGATGATAAACTTTAATTAAATAAAGTTATTTGTCCTTTTATTTGCCTACTTCTGGTTTGCGATTCCCCGGCTTAAGAGGGGCGGGGCTTCAGAGTCTGCAGCTGTTTATTATTTACTTTTAGCAGCTTTTGTGGCTAATATTAGCAGTAATTTTTCTTTTTCCAGTTATTTAGCTAATTTCAGAAGTTATTCAACGCAGCCTTCGCTCTGCATTTTCACAGAAACTGGACTTGCTCTGGTTGTGAAAACATCCGTAGGTGTAATTATAACGGTGTTGCAGGTTGTGTGGCAGTGGACACTGCGTTTGTGCACTTTGCCAAGGTTAGAATGAACGCTTCACTGCACCATCGCCCTGCATGGTTTCACACTGGGCGGCACGGAGGAGCAGTGGTTACAGCTGTTGCATGCACATAATGTTACTAAATTGTCCTCACTAGGTGTGAATGAGGGTTTAGATGGTTGTTTATCTTGTTTGGTCCTGTGAATGACCTGCGACCAGTCCTGATGCTTCTCACACACTGACTGCAGGAGATAGACATCTGCTCCCCATGACCCAGAAAGGGGAAGAGGGTAAAGAAAATGATTTAATGAAGCATTTGGTGAGTATAGACCAGGGGTCTGCAACCTTTACGATCAAAAGAGCCATTTCCGTCCTTTCGTTCACTAAATTAAACGTGTCAAGAGCCGCAATACCTGCTACAACTGTCATTATCAACTAATGGCCTGTGGGCCATTTTAAGTTTGCTAGAGGGGCTTTTCTGGCCAGTAGGTGTGAAATTATAAAACTAAAAACATCTAATGATTGTTAAACATTTATTGATATTTTCACATTTTGAGACAAAAGAAAATATCGGATTCCATCCGTCTTCCATTCATCTGTCCAACGCCTTGTATTGTCTTGTATTTTGCCAATAATAATAATAATAATAATAAAATAAACTGAACTGTGCAGACAAATGTGCTCTTTTAAAATTGTGGAGTACCTTATTTTTTGGACTATAAGGCGCATTTAAAATCCTTTAATTTTCTCAAAAATTGACAGTGAGCCTTATAATCCAGTGAGTCTTCTGTATTAATTCTGGTTGTGCTTACTGACCTCAAACCGATTGTATGTGGTTTTTATGAATGAGCTGGATAAAGTTTGACTTATCTGACTGTTTTGTTTTGATAATGCGCCTTATAATCTGGTGCACCTTATAGTCCAAAAAATATGGTAATTGCGTATCCTACTTTGAAGAATAAAGCATAAAGTTAAAGTGATTACTTTGTGTATTAGTACTAGTACCAACATATTTGCAAAGGAGTTGACAGGAAAACTGTTTAAACTAGTAATTTTTTGTGGGTACAGCTTGAAAGAGCCGCTGCAGAGGGACCAAAGAGCCGCATGTGGCTCCAGAGCCACAGGTTGCAGACCCTTGGTATAGACTGTGCAGCTGAAGAACTGCCCTTCACAGAGTCTGGGCTCTGATGGTAAACCCTAAACGAGCTCTGAGGTCACGACAAATAAAGAAGATCCAACTGTGACCAGTTTACTGAACTATTTCATTCATAGTACAAAATAAAAGTTGGATTAAACTAAAATCCTGTTTTCCACCACTTCTTCAGCCGTGGTTAATGGGACCAACTTGAGTTTTACTGTTAAGAACCCAAAACAATGCATTTTGTTTTCAATCAAGACACGTTGTCATTCACTTTGTGAGCTTTTAATTACATTAAGTGCAACTTTTGTTTGAACACGGTTATTTTAGATAACTCAACAAAAAGCCAGCTCATGTCTCTCAATAAAGAGAAAGTCAAGAAAATGTGCAACAGGGAAATAATTAAAAAGACAACTTGGTTCTCAAAGTCACAAGATGACAGCATTACAAGAAAAAATATCCATCATCAAAACTCAGGATTTTCTCTGTGGATTTATGTTATCGCTGAATGAAATATAGTTTAATCCTCAAAGCTCGATTCTTTTGAGATGGCCTGACCAATCAAGCAAACCCGTGTCGCTTCCTGTGTGGAGCTGCAGAGACGAAATTACAACCGTAATAAACTACAAGACGGCGTTTAATGGTCTGCACTCTGCAGTTCAGATAACGAACAAAATCCCCAAATATCCATTTCTTAGAGGTAGAAAAACATATTTGGATTAAGTAAGTTTTTTTCTCCCCTTATATCAATATTTTTCAAATGAGGATGCAGAGGACAGAGTGAGATGGAGGAGGAAGACTGGCTGTGGTGACCCCTGAAGAGGAAAAAGCCAAAATATTTATATTCATAGAAAACTTTAATACATATTCAGACTTTAAATCCACCAAAACCTCTCACTTGAAGAG
The DNA here is from genome assembly GCA_038048925.1 of Garcialebias charrua. Taxonomy (NCBI): domain Eukaryota; kingdom Metazoa; phylum Chordata; class Actinopteri; order Cyprinodontiformes; family Rivulidae; genus Garcialebias; species Garcialebias charrua. The sequence goes on along the minus strand of JBBPBX010066271.1, from coordinate 4,530 downwards.
GCAACTTACACAACACTATAAAGGTTTTTTTCAAGTGTTTCTCTATGAAACGTTTTAAAATCTTTGAAGGAAAGTATTTTTATTGAACTTATTGGCTTTTTTATATCACTGGTTGCCTTATTTCACTGTCCATTTTTAAAACTCTTCTAAAAACACAAGTTTACTCCCTGGCTTTTAGCACAGACTGAATTTGTTCTGCACTGTTTTTATTGTTTTTATTGATCTTAATGTTTTAACAACCGTTTTATTTTTTACGTGTTTAAATGTTCTTGATTTTATGTGTACGACACTTTGTTGCAGCTGTGGCTGTTTTAAAGGGCTTTAAAAAAAAAGTGTTATTATTATTATTATCATTATTATTATTATTATTATTATTATTATTATTATTATTATTATTATGATTAAGCTCCTTGAGCTGTTTTCTGCACTGCATTTATATCTGTATTGTTTATTGCTAATAAATAGATATTTTGCGAGGAGTTCACCTGCACTAATCATCACTGCTGTCATCATCAGTGGTGTTTCACTGGAAGTGACCGGAGAACTTGCCACATACTGCACCTCACATCTTCATTTGAAGGTGAACCAGTGGGTCTGATTGCACCCGACCAGGTTTCATGGTTTCACTCACCCATCCCTCAAAGGTCTCCCCGGTGTTGGAGCTCTTGAGCAGGTCTCCGAACTGGATGGTGCAGTTGGCCACGAAGTCGTCGTATCCGATGGGGGTGTCGTGGAAGACAGCCAGCTCGATCTGCTTCCCCTCGTTCACGTTCACGCTGAACTCCTCGTTGTACGTGGGCATGTTGGTTCTCTGCTTGGTGTGCGTCTGGCCCAGTTTCAAGTCGTCCACCTTCACCACGATGTACGGGTCCAGCACCTGGGTAGTCTTTTTGAAGATGACGGAGTGGCGGGTGGAGAAGGTTGTCGGTTTGAGGTCCAGCGCCTCGCCGATCCGCAGCTTCAGGTATCCATTAAAGCGCATTCTGACTGAGGCAGCCCGCGTGCGCAAAAGTTAGGAAAAAATAACTAATTAAAAAAAAAATACATATAAAGAGTTCACACCCGGTTAGTTATAGGAGCAAACAGTGGTCGCGTCGTGACATCATGACTGCTGCTCTCCTCTCTGCAGACTCGAACCTGCTTCACCAACTTTCTGCTGAGCTCGAGTTCCGCATTATTCTGTCACAGAACAACTCAGGCTGACGGCTCTGTGTCACATGGTTCCACATGTAGTTCTCACCCCAACACAGGAGCGCAGTACTACACTAACCATCATGCATCGCTCTGACAGCTGAAAGGTGAGCTGGACGCTCACCTGCCCGCTGGTGAGGCGCCCTCTTCTGGTCACTGATGAGAAGTGCAGCTTTTTCCTTCCATCCAACGTCGCAGCAACAGTTCTGTATAAAAGGTTTTAATGCTGGTTTGAATTTAGCACCTCTTTGGTAACATCTTTATGTTTGATTTATTGTGCACCTGAAATAACTATGTTCTGCATTTTGTGTTACAATGAATATTCTTTAAAAAAAAACATACTACATCTTTTAAGGTAATTTAATTAAAATCATATTTAGATGAATAAAAGAGCAAATTAATGGTACATAATTTCTTCTTAGACATGAATTTTCGCTTTTAAAATATGTAAATAGTCAGTTTGTTATTTCTCAAAACAAAATCAAATAAAGTCAAAAACATTATTTTTGTGAAAATTAAAAGAAAAAGTAATACTGTACAGGTGATTTCAACAAAGCAGATTTAAAGAGTGTATTTCCAAAAACATACAGAAACATAAACTTTGCAACAAGAGGAAACAACACACTGGACCAAGTTTACACCACCATGAAAAATGCCTACAGAGCCCTCCCCCTCCCCCACATTGGTGCTTCTGACCATATCTGTGTTATGCTAAAGCCAGCATACAGGCCGCTGGTGAAAGTCACAAAACCAGTCCGCAAGCAGATACGAGTGTGGCCAGAGGGGTCTTCAGAGGCACTCCAGGACTGTTTTGACACCACAGATTGGGGTATGTTCAAAGAAGCTGCTACCACAAACAACAACACATGTCTCCAGGAGTACTCAGACACTGTATGTTCATACATCACCAAGTGCATTGATGATGTAACCAACCTCAAAACCATCACTGTTCGGGCTAATCAGAAGCCATGGCTGACAGCTGAGGTTTACAGACTCCTGAGAGCCAGGAATGCTGCCTTCAAAGCGGGAGATCAGGTGGGCCTGAGGGCAGCCAGAAAGAACCTGGCCTGGGGCATCAGAAAGGCCAAGAAGCAGTATTCCAGGAAAATAGCTCACCGTTTCAAGGACAGCAAGGATACACGCAGTCTGTGGCAGGGAATACAGACCATCACAAACTACAAACCATCCCCCCAGACCTGTGACAGCTCAACCTCTACGCTGAATGAACTGAATGAGTTCTTTGCTCGGTTTGAGGCAAGTAACAGCACACCTGCACATAAACTCCCCCCCTCTCCTGATGGCCAGGTGCTGGCGCTGTCCTCAGACAGCGTAAGGCGATCATTTATCAAGATTAACGCCCGGAAGGCCTCTGGTCCTGACAACATACCTGGTCGTGTGCTGAAGGACTGTGCAGGGGAACTCGCAGCGGTCTTCACGGACATCTTTAACATCTCACTGAGCCAGGCCATCGTCCCCACCTGTTTCAAAGCCACCACCATCATCCCTGTCCCAAAGAAGGCAACGCCCGCATGCCTCAATGACTATCGCCCAGTAGCACTCACCCCCATCCTGATGAAGTGCTTTGAACGGCTAGTCATGAAAAGCATCACATCTGTCCTCCCTGCCTCCCTGGATCCCTTCCAATTTGCATACCGACCTAATCGCTCAACCGACGATGCCATCTCCTCTGCCCTCCACACAGCTCTCACACATCTGGACACGAAGGACTCTTATGTTAGAATGCTGTTCATCGACTTCAGCTCGGCATTCAACACCATCATCCCCCAACAGCTCATCCATAAACTGGACAGTCTGGGGCTGAACACCTCAATGTGTAACTGGCTGCTAGACTTCCTGACCGGGAGACCACAGACAGTACGGATCGGGAGTAACACATCTAGCACCATCACATTGAACACAGGGGCCCCACAAGGATGTGTGCTGAGCCCCCTTCTATTCACCCTGCTAACACACGACTGCACACCATCGTACAGCTCCAACCACTTCATCAAGTTTGCGGACGACACAACAGTGGTAGGTCTCATCAGCAACAACGATGAGACGGACTACAGGAACGAGGTGAGCCGCTTGGCCTTGTGGTGCGGACACAACAATCTCACTCTCAACGTGGAGAAGACAAAGGAGATTGTTGTGGACTTCAGGAAGAGGGATGCACAACATGCCCCTCTGACCATCAACAGCACCGCAGTGGAGAGAGTGGACAGCACCAAGTTCCTGGGAGTGCACGTCTCGAAGGACCTGTCCTGGAGCAGGAACACTGCAGCACTGGCCAAGAAGGCTCACCAGCGCCTCTACTTTCTCCGCAAGCTGAAAAGGGCTGGAGCTTCAACCCCCATCATGTGCACCTTCTACAGGGGTGCCATAGAAAGTGTCCTGACCAGCTGCATCACGGTGTGGTTTGGTGCATGTACTGCATCATGCCGCAAGAGCCTCCAGCGCATCGTGAGAGCAGCTGAGAAGATCGTCGGCACCTCCTTGCCCTCACTGCAGGACTTACACAGCAAACGCCTCACTCGGAAAGCCCACTGCATGGCAGGTGATCCCACACACCCACTACACAGCCGCTTTAGACTGCTGCCATCAGGGAGGAGACTGAGGAGTCTCCAGGCTCGTACCAGCAGACTGAGAGACAGCTCTGTTCATCAGGCAGTCAGAATGCTAAACACTCTGCCTGCTCTGCCTCCCCTCCCATTTGAACTGCCTTAACACAAAAAACTTTCTCACACATTACCACTCAACACAAAGTTTTTAACACTGGACCCTGTGTCATCAAACGGGTTATTCACTAAACTCTCGGTCATGTGCTCATTCAGTTTGCACTACTTCTCATATTTGCACTAATGTTTGTATTACATTACTGCCTATAGTCATACTACTGTTTACATTCACTGTTTACATTTATTAATACTGTTTACATTTATTACTACTGTTTTACATTTATTACTACTGTTTACATTTACACTACTTTTATATCTACACTACTGCAGATACATATACAGCATTCTCTGACTAGCCTTATCTAAGGATGCCAAATGTGCCTTATGTGCCTTACTGCATATGCCACTTTGCCTCTATACCAACATCAACTACCTCATACATATACTGTGTACATTAACTTATATGCTGCTGTGCCACTCTTTGCAAATGTCAATGCTAGAACCTTCAGTTTATTTTATAGATATACTTTTTATACTTTTTATACTACTATGCAAAAACTCAGGACAGTATTACACTTTTATTATTTCATTTTATGCTTATGTTCATTGGGTGTTTGGTGTTTTAGGGGTGTTTGGTGTTTCAGTGTTGGTGTAAATTTTC